>WSYH01014998.1:0-14817 GCA_036426205.1 Ascaphus truei
CTGCCTGTCGTGGCCGGGCCACGGCTCTCCATCTGCTGCAGGCCTCTTCCTCACTTTGTCCCACGCCGAGCATCCAAAGTCAGCACACACCAGAGGCTGAGGCCCAGCTTACTTCCGGCGCGCTGACATCAGAAAGGCCCATCGCACGCCGCCGGCTTTGGATGCTCGGTGTGGGACACAGAGTGAGGAAGAGGCCTACAGCTGATGGAGAGCTGGGGCCAGGGCCAACTTGCAGTGCCGGACACCTGTCCAAGCTGTGTGTGTGTGTGTGTGTGTGTGTGTGTGTGTGTGTGTGTGTATATATGGGAGTGTGTGTGTGTATATATGGGAGTGTGTGTGTGTGTGTGTGTATATATATATATGGGAGTGTGTGTGTGTGTGGGGGGGGGGGGGGGGGGGGGGGGTTGAGTGTAAAATATTTTTTAAAATATTTTTTAAAGACATCAGTCACCTAGTTGCAATGTATTAAATATATCACTATCTTGCATGGAACTGCTCCACCCAAGCTTGCAACAAAAAAAAAACATGCATATCCTGTGATTTCTATATCAAAATGATTTATTAATTAATACTAATCAAAGCTACTCATCATATTTGGTGGTTATGCAGTTGAGTGTGGTGCAGTGAGTGTAACAAGCTGCTGCAAAATGTACCGTGTCACTGTGCACTGGTACAGCTATAAGGCAATTGGATGTTGGGTCACTGCAAATATTCCCCCCAAGGGCCTCAATATTAAACTTATCCTCTATAATTTCTATAATATTATGGAAAGCTGAGCTTTTCTTTAGGAGCTCCTACTGCGGGTTATTTTCAGGGTGTGTGCGGGTTTACATGTTCAGTGCTATGTTCAGTCCTGCACAGCGTCAACTATAATTATGCACAGATTATATAGAGAGCATACACTCCAGACTACAAGCAAATCATGGAATTTGGGAAGACAGCTTGAGGGAAAGAGTGTTGAAATTGTGTCATAAGCAAGCAAATGGGGTAATTTATATATTACTGCTCTGTTGCATTGATCAGCAGATGTTGACTGGCTATTAAATGGGATGAAAACACACTGTCCTACAAAATGTGGGGGAAAAGTGTTTTGGCTCTGAGTTCTGCTACAGAAAACAGTGGTGTTATCTGACGCGACATGAAGGCACTTCCAATGTCACACTTTTGGGACCTAAAAAGTAGCCCGGAGCCTTAAGCGACAGAGCAGCATGCCCGCTAGACTTAGGGCCCGTCCATGCTCAGCGCGATCAAACACTTTGCGACAATGTGTTTGACCAGCGTGCACATGTGGTTGCCCATGAGCCCACGGCGCTCAGCTACTTGGTGAGACAAATCAATTTGATTTGGGGCTCGCTGGCGCGTTACGTGAGCGGTTCGTCCAATGAGGGCGAACCAGCTTCGTGATGTCATAGCCACGCCCCCTATATGCTCCCCCATGCACGCAACTAGTTGGCCAGGAATCGCCCGGGTAACCTGAGCTCCTGACGTCACGGCCCTCGAGTGCCAGCACACTCAGTTGCACCCTGGCTGCGGCCTTAGGCTCCCATTCCTCTCTTCATCCTCTTGCCCTTAACTTGTCGGGTTGTGGCGCGCCGGTGGGGGTGGCTTTGGCCGAGGGGAGATGGTGAAGACACATGCTGTGTGCGGGAAATCAATCTGTGGCCCTCAGTGAGGTTTTCCTGCAGCCCACCCCTCTATTTTACCTTAGACTGACACACGCTGCTAAGAAGATGGGTTCAGTCCTCCTCCATTATACGTTACCCAACGCACAACCGTAGGTCAGACACATGTAAACATACGACAGTGATGTAAATAACCCAAGGACATTTATAATGTAATTATCGCTAGGCACCAAGATCACAATATGGTCTCCAAACATGGTGATCATTCAGTACATTGCAATTGGGTATAAACACTTTCCACAAGACGCTACACAGATGTGTACCCGTGTCTCTCCGTGACCACCCGACCCTACGTATAAGGGCCTGTGTATGGGTGCCGGCACACCATTGGAGGTGTTAGATAGTGCAAGAACGTAGCATGCCTGTGTTTCACAAAGACTTCGGTACCCCTTTATTTGTCTGGTGATGAGGATCCCCTCAGTTGCTACTCACGCCTCCCAATATTAGGTAGACGGCTGCTTAGTGCAGACTCCACTCCTGTAGCCGATCTGCATCCGCTGAGTTGTACTCTTCACTGGCTCTGGATCACTCCTAATCGCTACAAGGTCCTTCAGGGTTGCGCAGCTCTGCCCCCGCATGCTCCGCCAGGGACTCTTAAAGACTCCTATCCTTAGTCCCTCCTCTCCCGAGTCCAATCTCATTGTCTGAGGCCCTGTCCATCAAAAGTCACATCCGAGCACGCCTTTTATGAGAGAAAAAGTGGTATCAAAAAATACATATATAATAACAGTTGAATATATTCATACTTTGGGGGTTACCTTGGGGTGTTTTGTTGTTTCTGTTATGATGGCTGGTTGGGGTTAAGTGGTAAGGTAATTCCTGGTCGTGGCATGGATGTGCGAGTGGGAAGGGCTCATTGTGCTTTGGGTACCTGGGCCCATCTTGCAGCTGACGATGAGCCTGGCTTTAAGGGTTTGCAGGCCCTAGTTGAGCACCATTGGCCTTACCAATGGGGGGGGGAGCACCCTGGCAGGGTTAGCGCTCCCATTTTGCTCTATTTAATAAACGCTGTGGCCAATGAACCTCCTGACCTTTCGTGTGGGTCTGTGTGCGTTTTATTTATTGGTCTGTTCCGAGGGAGGGGCTGGTCAAGCAGCATCACAGGTTCTAAGGTCATGTGATCTATGCAGTTACAAATCAAAAGCACACACTACATTTCTGAAAGGGTTCAGGAAAGCACCAACCATTGTGTTTCTCTACATTATACTTTTTTAATGCATTAGGAACTGCCTGTGTACTGGATCATCTTGTTAATGGTTCTTTCAATATTTAAGACATGTTTAATAGCTTCAAAAGACCAATTCCATTCATAACAATAAAAAATAGCGCTGAATAAAACAGATTGCTTGTGCTAGAGGCGAATTAGGGGATTATTACTAACTGGTCAAATAATGCTGAATTGATTTTAAAGTTGCAATGAATAAAGCTGTTGGATTTTGCTTTTCAGAGTCACCATGCTGCCATTTTTAAGAGTTTTTGCAAACATTATTTTAGCAAAATCAACAACGGGACTACTTTCCTATCTGGAGCAGGTGATGTTTACCGGACATTTTCTCCCATGACACCAGTTGTTAAGTCTGGGTTTCACTCAGCAACCCCATCTAACTTTCCTTTCTGGATCCAGATCTTGTCCGCAATTAGCTTGGATACTTTACAGAGAGGCGCTACGATTAGTGGGAGGCGTTAATTTAGAAATACAGAAGGGAACCTGACCTTCTACATAGGTGCAAAGTGTTGCTGAAAATAAACATTGTTTGTCTCGCACTGGCTTTGAAGCAGCCTTTTTATAGCTGTGGCATCTCCTGCTGAAGAATCCTGAGGAGAAGCCCTGCACTGGGCTCAAGAACCTTGGCCGCACTGACATCTGTTAGACTGGTTCAGCAACGTGAAACTAGTATAGCAGCTTCGGTAACGGTTATGCAGTGACCAATACAATTGTGGAAGCCCCTGAGGGATTTATGGTGACAATGTTTTCAGCCAAAAGGAGTGCTACTGAACGTGGCCAAATGTATACAACAAAAGACAATGCTACATCCAATATGACAAAATGCATAGTTAAAGACTTGAATGTTAGTATTCTCATGAGTAAGGGTCATTTAGTTAAACTCTGTGGCCAAAGCGTTATAAGCCTGCAGCCATATCACGGCATGACCAGTATGCATGGCCCATACACATTTAAAGGCTACTTTTAAAATATATGTAACGGGTGTTCCTACTGATCTGACCCACCCAATCTCACATTGGCCCCTGTGGTCTATCCAGCCCTCGTTACATGTTCGTGTCTGGTGGTGCACCT
Source organism: Ascaphus truei (assembly GCA_036426205.1). Classification (NCBI taxonomy): domain Eukaryota; kingdom Metazoa; phylum Chordata; class Amphibia; order Anura; family Ascaphidae; genus Ascaphus; species Ascaphus truei. The sequence continues at coordinate 3,979 of WSYH01014998.1, forward strand.
GTAGGCAACAGGACTCCTGAGTCTCCCGCATGATGGTATTCGGGGATGTCAAGCCAGACAGGCAGCTGAGGTAGTGTGTGCGAGTCCTACTTACATCACGTGCAGCGCCTCCACCTCATCAGGATCTATGCGTCCGCAGGTAGATGACCCTGATGAGGAACTCCTTCTTGGTGGTGAGGGCCCCTGGAGAGTAATTGCAGACTCACACCAGGGGGTTCTCATTGAACAAGTCATCTTTATTGTGCGTGGTGATAAGGCCCAGCTGCCCCTCACAGTCATTGCTTCAGCCGCACATTGCTCCGTGATCCCCTTTAAAAGGTATGCCCTCCCAATGGAGTGGGATTCCCTCTCCCCGCAGGGAGATCACCCCTGTGCCAGGTCCCTGGACACAGTTGGCCTTCTCTGGCTGGAGATAGATTGGTGCCACTAGTTACTGCACTAGTGGGCACCTTTAGAACTTGCTGCTTCGCCTTCACCTTGCAACATCAACCTGCAGCAACCAACAACTAACTTTAGGCGGTGCAGTGCCTTATATACCTCAGGAGGCAGGCACATCTCTGATGCCACTAATCAGGGACCCAGAGCATGCAGCCACTCCCATCCATACATAGGGCACCTCACCAGGGTGCGAGGGAAAACCTCCATAATTACTGCTGGCATTCCTGTAACTTACCAGGTTTTATTGCCAGCAGGAGAGATGACTGTAGACATTGTTAAGCATGGCTACATATACCTACAGGTGCAGCCACCAGTATCTGACGACTTGCCTTGGAAAATCTGGGGCTATCTCAATCTCACAGTAACGCTGCAACATTTCTGTGACATTTCTGCAGCCAGACTAATGACCCATTGGATGAACACAGCAGGGGTCCCTGCTGTCCCATTCAAACTAACCTCCACTGTCATTGATGCAGCAGAATACTGCCAGCTCATACTGTATCTGGCATGCATGGCAGCCTTCAAAAAGGTATAGAGAATAGTATTTAAATATAACTCAATTCATAGGAGGCACAGGGAGCTCGAGCATTCAGGCCAATATCAAAGAAAATGTGCCTACGGTAATGGAGGAATTCAATCAGCATCCTTGCAATGTAAGCCATTGCAACTCAATTAGGCCCAACAAATGCACCGTCAGGTCTAAAATTAACAGTGACAGCTTGTGTGAAGTTACAGTGCAGAGTTAAGTATTGTCTCTGGTTCTGTGACAACGTTTTAATCAACTACATATGATTCATTGCTATAGATCTAGACAGGGCATTGCATTTATTTATGATATCCCCACCCATCCAAGCACAGCTCATTGAAATCTGTGTAATAAGCGACTTAGTTGAGGTTCCCAACTTCAGTCCTCAAGAAACCCTAACAGGTCAGGTTTTAAGGATATCCCTGCTTCAGCACAGGTGGTTCAATCAGTCGCTTGGTCATTTTGACGATATCCCCTACACTGAAGCAGGGATTCTTGGGGGTTGTTGGGGGTTCTTGAGGACTGGAGTTGGGAACCACTGGGAACCACTGGACTAGAAGATGGTTTTTATGAGTCTTATAAGTCTGTCTATGTTGTACAGCTAAATCTGTTGGCTATTTTCTGCAAAGCAGTGCAGAGGGACACAAACTGGGGTATCAAGGGCCCAGAAGGATAAAATAATTTGTAGGGGCCCATTATAGGACCAATAGAGTATGAATAGGGCTTGCACCCATGTGTACATACAGAGTCTCAGATATGCAGTACCTCATTCTTACATAGATATACACTCATGCACATGCCTACACTTATGTATTGAAAAATACACACAACAACATACATTAAAAGACACAGAGCAGACCGAGGGACACTAAATGGGCTCTCCCTACACCCGCACTCAAACACAGACTACTACACAAGATTGTGTGCGTTTCCCAGTGATTCAGGAGACTTGGACAGTCCAAACCTTGAGGGGTCACCTCCTGCTGGGATTTCACAGGGTTCCCAGTAGGCCAGGTCAGGCTTGTGTTTAATAAATTGCTGCTGTCTGCTTGGTTTAGGCTGGGGATTGATGGTCACTTGCACTTTGCATCTAGCTAGTCCCTGTTTGCATCTTCACTTACTTTGAGCTAGCTGCCACCTGATTTCTGATAGCACAAGATGTCAACCAGGTCTTAGTAAGTTTCATATCTTCCTGGCCTGATGCTACAACTGCCTTCCTCACAATTTTCAGTCCTGGATTTCAATATTTGGATTCCAAATAAAAAAAGTTGTGACATTGTATTGTATTGTATGTCTTTATTTATATAGCGCCAAAAGTGTACTCAGCGCTTCACAAAGAATACAGTACAGGGAATTATAATAATATGTAGCCCTCTTACCCCCACCCTAAGTGAGATTGGGGTGTGTAGGTGTATCTGACTACTTCTCAGTGTGGTGCTATACCTGTTGGCTCACAGGAGGGCTGAGCTTCCGCCACGGGGAACCTGGGGCAATTATACTACGGGTACTTACTTCCAACGATGCAGCGCCTCCACCTGAGATGGCTCCCACCATAGGGGGAGTGGTTCCTCGCAGGACAATCACAATAATCGATACTCACACAGATATATATATTAACTAGGGCCTTTACTCAACATGCAAGAAACAGATCACAGCAATATCAACATCATAACCTGTGTCCCTCTCTAAAGGAGACACTTACTGCGTCGCGCAGGACGCTTCCCAACACTAGGTGATCCCACCCAGTGTCCCGAGAATCCCCACCCAATGTCCCGCAATCTAATAGAGAACGTGGGTGACTGCGCAGTCACTAAGTAATGTGTTAGGCCTGTTGGTGCACATATATATTGAATACCTTCCGAGCACTCCGATGCTCGGGCCTGCAACACTCTTCTAAAAGGGTCAGACGTGCGATGCATCCGTCTGATCCTATCCAGGTACTTCTCCAGGAACCCCAACGAGGGTCCCACCGCTTCACGGGAACACCAACTGTCTCACGGTAACAGCAACCGCCGCTATCCCTGTCTATCCCTAACTAACCCTAACGTGACAGGAACCCTAACCTAGGGCCTGTCCCTGATGAACCGCAACCTGGGGTGGCTTGGGGGTAACTCCTAGGGCCTGCGGGGTAATAACCTGCCCCACTCCCCTAACTCATCCCAGTCCTAACACTCACTGAACCCTAACACTAACACTAGCAGCTACGCACTAGCAGCTACGCACTGCAAACTTCGTAACGCGTACAGCAACTTGCTGCACACTAGCACTATGCCTTCTTGTCAGGCCTCACAGCCCTGCCAGCCGTGATCCTGACAAGACAGCACACACACACGCACTAAGGGCAGCGTCCCTATCTGGGCCGTCCCTCAGCACTTACCCACTAACCTGGTGGGGAGTTGGGGCCTTACTTGGGATGTGGGGGACCTTACTCGATGCAGGAGCTGCACATGCTCTCTGCACCCTTCCTTCCCTCACAGCTCCCCAGCTCCAACTGCCGTTCTCAGCGCGCGAAATGTATCTTATTGCTCCCTCTGGAGATCCTTGGCCCTTATTGGCCACACGGAGGCACCTGATGTGCTTGCCCCTAAGCCTCATGGGAGTTGTAGTCCCGTGGAGGCTGCAAATACATTGGGGCCGCGTGCGCGCCTTCCCTGCGCCTGCGCGAACTACTAATGGCCGCCTCACTATTTCCTGCTCCTTCTCTACTCTCGCGCGACTCTGCCCTGTCTCTGGGGCTCTTCCTGCCCTCGCGCGATCACTGCGCATGCGCGAGTCTCTCCGCAATGGCGGCGCCCTGCTCTGCGGCCGCCGGGACCTTAGAGATGCGATCGCGGCCTTAGCAACGGCCCGATCGCATCCCCGGCAACCGGCCGCAGGCAGGAGAAGCCGCGCTGCTCCCTGCTCCAGCCCCCACCCTTGGAAGCAGCCGTCGGGTCGTTCGGCACCCGCGCTCGAGCTGCTCCAGGGGAGGGGGGTCTCAAGGGGCTTCTGGAGACCAGGGTTACAAATACAATAAGTGCAGCAAAATCAGACAATAGGAAAGGAAATCCCTGCCCTGAAGAGCTTACAATCTAATAGGTTTGAGGGGAAACTTACAGAGATAGCAGGTGAGGGAATAAGTGCTGTAGATGGCAGTGCTTGGCCACAATGTGTGGTAGGAGTGACTGTGGGTGTGGGACAATATCCATGAGTGCAGGCTATTATGATATTATGCTTGATTTGTGGGGCGAGTTTTAAGGTTAGTCAGTATTAAATGTGAAGGTTAATACCATTTACAGGGGAAGAGATGGCAGGGAGGCGTGGGTGAGATCAGGTGTGTATGTCTGGCTTCAGGCTTAGGGGAGATCCCCAGCAGCAGGGTGCTTTTTATTGAGGGGTAAAGAAGGTGTTGGGAGAGAGGTGTATAAATAATGGTGCAGTGGGGAGTGGGGAGTGGGAAGATTGGAGAGAACAGAGACATTCACAAAGGAGTGAGGAAACAGTAAACAAAAAAAGCAATAGGAAAGGTATAGTGAGATGCAGGAGGAGGGACTTCCCAGGCACTGGAGGATAAGAAGAGTACAAATAATCACAGCTTTGGCTGAGTCCATGGTGTGGGAGACCGCGCGGAGGCGTCTGCACGGGGTGAGATCAGACTGCCTGAAGGCAGTGATCACGCCCATAGACCATGCGGGCGGGGGCAGGAGGGGGCGTGCGTTGCACAAGAAATCAGTTGAAACTGATTTCTTGGCGCGACACGCGGTTCACGTGAGCAGTTCGCTTAATGAGGGCGAACCAGCTCCGTGATGCCCCTAGGAACGCCCCCAACGGCCCGTCGACCATGGCCAAGGAACGCACCCGCTTTCCCACAGCCTCCATATGCCTCCGCGCGGGCGAAGGCACCATGGCCCGGGCACTAATAAGTAAGAGACAAAGGTGGGACGTAACAACGTTATGAAGAGGCAATGTGGGAAGATAGGAAATACAATGAAGGAAGGCAAAGAAAGAGGGAGAGAGAAAATAGCAGGAAAATAAGAAAATAGACAAAGTGTAAACATGGGAACAAGAAAGGAGAGGGGGACAAAGAGAGAGGGGGGGAACAAAGAGGAGGTCAGATAGTTTCTGCAAGCAATAAATAGTACTTCTAATCTTTTAGGACTAGAAACTAATTAATTCCGATGGTGTTCTTGTGCCTCATTTTAAATTTCAGGAATACATCTTATCTGAGTTCTTAAAATGTTTGGCATTGATTGAAATGAAGACTGCAGATATTTAGCTGGGTTAGAGAAGAGACTCATTAGCCCAGCAAAACTTGCTTATGGTGCACTTTATTATAACAGACCTCACCGGACATTATGGGGCCTCTATGTAAGTGATATCTCCTATATGAGACTCTCGTAGTGGGAGACAGTTAGACAATTCCCATTCTGTATCAACATATAAGGAGTGAAAAATCTACCCCCTTATGTAAACTCTTACTGTGTAATGAATAGGTAATTCTACTGTACCAGCAAATATGATAATTGATACTCAAGCTTCCTCTGTACTGTCACTTAAACACAGTCAGCGTACACGGGAGGGGTTTGCAAAATTGGAAATTCTGGATTTGTTTTTGAATTTCCACAGAGATGGCTTCTCCCAATTCCTCTCTTCATGATTGCACCTCTAGTTTAAATTAACTCTTTCATACTGTTAACAGCTGCAATTTGATTGCTGGCTTCACAAGAAAGAAGTACAGCTTAGTTTGCATTATCACTTTAACCCTTATTCTCTGGGAAACTGTTTTCCCAGCATCCTTTTGCCACAAGAGTATTATAATGTAATATTATTCATAATTATAAAAAAAAAATATTATATAACTATTTTAAAAAGTGTACCATGCATATTTACACTACTTTAGATTAACAATGTAATTCTATATACTGTATTTCACAGTGGCCATAGACGTCAATTGCATTTTTGGTCAAAAACAGCCCAAAAGGCAGCTTCATGCAATATACTGTAGAATAAGGCCCTAAACAAGAGTTTCCGTTTGAAAAACTGCACTTAGCTCCCTGATCAACCGCAGTGAAATAGAGTGGACAGTTGGAAGGCCACTTCAAGACAAAGGGAATTTCAGCTCCCTGCTCAACATAATTTGAACCCAAGAAGATGTCGGATCAACATCTTCGGCCCCTTTGGAATACAAAGAAGAGAAGATAGAAGATAAGAAAGCAACAACTTACCAGAGACGACTCTTCAATCAACAGAGGATCATGGACTTCTGCGCATCAGGCTGATGAGGAGCATTGCGTCGTGGGTCAAGAGTTGGTGCTGCAGTAGGAGGTGGAGGGTGAACTCGGTAAAGGTAAATAACACATTGATTGTATTTTATTTAATTATGTATTTTTTGTTTAGGATGCCCATTGACTGCCAATGTGTTTATCTATGCCCCTTTCTGGGTATAGATAAGCACAGTGATAATCAATGCATTTCTTGGCAAATACTTGTTTTATTTAATTTATTGTATTATATTTTTTGTTGTTTTTTTTTTTTTTTCAGTTTGCCCATTCATTGCCATTGTAGCAATCACTGTCCATATTGTGGATATGGTTTGCCACAGTAACAATCAATGGGTTTATTGGCAAATGCTTGTTTTTATTTCTTTGTGATGTCTTATTTGGTGCTTGTTCTTTTTTCAGATTGCCCATTCAATGCCATTGTGGCAATCCATGCTCATATTGTGGGCATGGTATACCACAGTGACAATCAATGGTTTATTTGGCAAGTGTACTGCTATGCCAATATTATTTTATTGTTTATTTCTTTTGTTTTGCAAACAAATGGGCAAACGTGCTATTAGCCATTTTCGGCTGCTAGTGCCTTTGCCCATTTGTATGTGTGGTGATGGGAGCCCAGTGGGTTGGGTTGGGGTAGTTTCCCTGGGCAGGTTGGTTAGGACTCCCGGTGGGTATCGGGGTGGGGTTAACCTCTTAATTACTATAGCAGTTACTAACCGCTAAGGTTAGTGGCCAGTAGTTTGTTTTTTTATTTTAATGTTGCTGCCCATGGAAGACACAGAGGATGCGGAGGACGGTGATGAGGACGAGAGCAGCCTTCATCCTGGCAGGGGTAAGTATAACTTTAATTTATTTTATGCTGGCTGAATGCTTTATTTTGAATGGGTAAATGAGCTATTATCCAGATCTGGATATTAGGGATTTTGCCCATTACAGTACTGTATGTATTAAGGGGGGCTTGTTGGGGTAGAGGGGGTCAGTAGTAGGGTACCCATTTATTGCTATTGGGGTTATCTTTGCTCCCATTGAGGGCATAGGTAACCACACTGGCAATCAATGAGTGCATTGGCTAGCATTGGTGTTTGTATTGTATTTGAATGTTTATTGTGGGTGAAGGTGGTATGTGGTCCATGGTGGGTGTTTATGCCTAACGGGTGGTGTAAGGTTCTTGCTAATTACAATGGGCCGGGGACCTCCCGATCAGCCTGCCATGGTGACTGGAAACAGTGTTGCTCTACCCGGGGAGACTTAACCACGCCCTGGGCTGTTGGACCTCGATCTGATGACGTACGAGCACTCGGGAAATGAAGAAAGAGACACAGAGAGTGATTCTGATTTTTCATCTTAACTTTATTACGGAAAAGCAATACTTTTTATACAGAGAAATATGGTGTTAATTAGAGGCGTAAATTAGAGGCGTAACAACATTAGCAATAGAATTACTTTTGTGGGGTTGGGCTGAGGGTAAAAAGGTTGTGAATCGCTGGATCAGTGGTCTAATGCAAGGTTAACCATCAACTTCCATACAAGTGTCTGTGAATTACCCTACATTTCACTATATTGCACAGGGGCCCATATCCCCATTCATATGCTTTTAACTCTTTTGAGCTGGGGGGCGGAGAGCAGGTTAAACGCATGGCTAGCAGTGCAACACTGTCAAGCCTCGGTCACAAGGGCCTAAGGCAGCCCGGCTGAAAATGTGTGCGCCTGAACCGTGGGGCCATTTTAACAAGATTACAAATTAACACAAGGGCATGGGAGAGAAAAGTAGAATAACATTATGTATGATCTTTCCAAAGTGAATTAATGTACTTCTCTGTGAACTTTCATATGAATGTTATGAAAAGCTCGCAGAGAACCTGTGAAGGGGAAATATTCTGAGCAGGGGTTTTATTATTGACATTACAGGTCAGTGAGAAGCACAAGTTGTTTGTAATTTCACTGGAACATCTGTTTAAAAAAAGAAAAAGAATATTATATCAATATTGGAATATGGGCTGAAGGAGCAGCTCAGTGAGTAAAGACACTGACTGTCACTGACTGGCACTGACTGGCACTGAGTGTGAAGCAGGGGAACCTGGGAGAAGGAGCGGCTCAGTGGGTAAAGGCACTGACTTGCACTGAGGGTGAAGCAGGGGAACCTGGGAGAAGGAGCAGCTCAGTGAGTAAAGGCGCTGACTGGCACTGACTGGCACTGACTGGCACTGAGTGTGAAGCAGGGGAACCTGGGAGAAGGAGCGGCTCAGTGAGTAAAGGCACTGACTGGCACTGAGTGTGAAGCAGGGGAACCTGGGAGAAGGAGCGGCTCAGTGAGTAAAGGCACTGACTGGCACTGAGTGTGAAGCAGGGGAACCTGGGAGAAGGAGCGGCGCAGTGAGTAAAGGCACTGACTCTGTGGTTAGTAGTGAAGGAGCACCTCAGTGAGTAAAGGCACTGAATGATAACAAAGACGCTGAATTTGTATCAGGGGAGTCTGGCTCAATTCCTGGTGTCAGCTCCTTGTGACATTGGGCAAGTCACTTTATCTCCCTGTGCCTCAGGCACCAAAAACATAGATTGTAAGCTCTGTGGGACAGGGACAAGTGCCTGCAAAAATTCTATATACAGTGCTGCGTACACAGTCAGGGCTATACAGCGCAATACAAGGAAAACAAATATATAGATGTAGAGGTATCTGTACCGTGTTGCCGAGCGTAATAATTAAAAACGAATAGACGATACCGTTCTGTGGCTAACTAAATGCTTTTATTTGTGCGAGCTTTCGAGATACACTGATCTCTTCTCCCGGCGGTGTTACAATGTATAAAGCAAGAAAGGGTTAAAAACAGTGCATCTTGGAATGTATCTGACTGAAGCCTATCCCTCCCCCCTGTGCAGTATGTGATTTTATTTAAAAAAATTATGGTATAATACCATTGGTTCTTTTTACTATCCTTATATATGTATTTGCGACTGTGATTGATCCATGTGGAGAGGGCTAACACCATCTGAAAATCCACTGATATCTATTCACACGTTGGAGCCCAAGTTAAAGATACCTTTCAAGGTCCTTGACTACCTACTTTTATGTAAGTAGCTAGTATCTGTGTGGGTGCAACTGAAAATACAGAGGTTACTGCGCAATGGTCTTTTTGTTTTGTTTAATTGCAGATACAAATTCACCAGCCAAGAGACTCTGAAAGATCTGTTTCGGGACTTACGAACTGCTCCTATATTCAAAGGATTGGGACTTTGTTGTCAGGTTTCCATACTTGATAGTGTGCCAAGGACTGTTCTCTCCTTTTGTATACCTTTTATACTAGCCTTATGGATAGGCTTGTTTTATATCCTTAGGCAGCCACTCCCCCATTCATTCATAGTTGTCTGTGGGTATCCTTGCACTCCTGGTTGTGTCCTTTACTTTGGATATATTCAGGTCACAATTGATTTTCACATTCATCTGTAATAATTGCACTTGATTTTATTATTTTGTATGTAATTAGGTTGAGCGCTGAGTATATGTTTAGTTCCTCTTTTTTTGGTGACAAGGAACAGCATGGAGGGGGAAGGGGATGCTGTGGGTGGGGAGGGGAGTGGTGGGGGGGGGGGGGAGAGGTTTGGATAAGAACATTGGCAGAGATGAAGGCAGGATAATTACAAACAATTGTGATAGTGTGTGAGAAACCCCGTGTCTGCATTAACTCCTCTTATTTTGGTGTCAAAGAGTCTTATCATTCTGAGTTCAAATGTTTTCCATTCCTGGGTGCGTTTAAACATTCCATTGAGAATTTTTATTTTTAAATCATTTATGGAATGATCTGGTTGTGAGCAGAATCTTCTGTCTTCGTGGTGGAGTATAGAGTGTCTGTGCATATTCATTCTGCCTTGAAGCTTTTGACTGGTTTCCCCAATATAGCAACCTTGGTCATATTTGTTACATTGAATCATATATACGAGATTCCTGGATGTGCAGCAGTATGATCCTTTAACACTGCACTGCACTTTAATTCTGCACTATCGCAACTGGACTAACACGGCTATTTCCGTTTTATATATATATATATATATATATATATACCACACTTATTAAGGTTATGGTGGGTAAAAAAAGGGACAAAAACCCTCCACAGTAAAGCATATAGCAACTGTAAATATTACTGTATTTTCAATATATATATTGAATATATATATATATATATATTCAAAAAACAAATAGATGATACCGTATCGACTATTCGTTTTAGATTATTACGCTCGGCTGACACGGAACGGATATCTCTCTCTCTCTATATATATATATACAGTGTTCGACAATTATATAAATTTACACGCCGGGGCGTGTGGATTTAACCCCCGGGCGAGTAAATATTGGCCCAAGCAGCACACGTGTGTTGTTTTAATTTCCCCCGCTCGCGCTGCTGTTTTTCCCGCGCTCGCGCTGGAGAAAGAAAAAAAAAGCCGGAGGCGGGTTCATGTTGTTGGGGGAGATTACCCTGCCTCCGGCTCTCAGAGCAGTGCCTTCGCTCCTCCCCTGCCTCTCAGCAACTTTCCCTCCTCAGCGCTTCCACTCCTCCCCCTTCCGGCAGCCAGCCCCTTCCACGCCTGTCTGCCTCAGGCCCCTGCAGGGCCATCTGTCAT
>WSYH01014999.1:0-14817 GCA_036426205.1 Ascaphus truei
TGCCAAAGTTCATACAATTTTCATGCAAGCTTCTTTATATTTGAATGTTTCCATGTAAATGCTCATGTGCTACACATATTCAATCTAAACCAGCATGTTTGGTATTTCTTGGAACAGGTAGCACTTTAGGAAACTGCTCATTTTTCTAATAATAATTAACGTCATATATTTTGTATGTATTTCAAGAGCGGACAAGTTCAGCATCAAAAAAAGAAATGTGGGATCAAATAACATTGGCTGTGCCTGCGTGTGGGAATCATGTCAGGGACCGGGCGAATTGTCGGAAGAGATTCGATGATATCAGGGCAAACTTAAAGAAAAAAATCCAAGCACAACGGATGCATGCTTCTGCCACTGGAGGTGGGCCGCCAGCACAATCTCTAATGTTAACTCCATTGGAGGAGCAGATGCGGGAAAATTTTCTTCCTGTCGTCGTGGAGGGTTTGGCAGGTGACAGAGATATCGGAATTTATTCGGCTCAATTTCCACCAGGTGACAAATGTTACTGTACTACGCGTGTCGTATGTTACAGTTCTTATCTATACTTCCGCTGAAACTTATAGTTTTTCCCAATATAAGCATACCTACATATATATCTGTATATATCTCTCTCTCTCTCTCTTCAGCCCCGCGGTCTTCCGTCCTGTTTGTGGTGAGCGCAGCGTGACAGTCACATGATCGCTCCATCACCGATGACATAACTGTAGTGGATGAATCATCCCCCTTCCATCCGCCATCACTTCAGTTCATGTCCTGAGCTCCATATGAGCACAGGATATTATCTCCACTAAGGCAACAAGTGTTTTTTGCTTGGACGTAGTTACTACATCATGGTGCACCCAGATTTTCAGAGCCCATGACATAGTAGCTACATCCCAGGGCACTCAAAGGGTTAAAACCAGAAATGCCCTTTTTTTAAATCTATTCAGATAGGGGGGGTCACTGAGAGTTAATCCAAGGTCCACCAATGTCCGGGGGAACCGTCTATTCTCTAGATTTTTGTAGTTTTTTTGTGTGCCATGTGTATGTAGCCGGGTCCCCCTGCCCCTCCCCCTCCTTACCTCCGATGCGGGGGCAGGGAAGGGGGAGGCTACTGCAGCTGCGGTGGCATTGTGGCAGGTCTGCGTGCTCGGAGGCGGATCGCCATTTGTTCTCACGCATGCGCCGTACACAGCTTGTGCATGCGCATGAGAATCCTGGAATGCGGCGACATTTGAGGAAGGTGCGCATGCGCACTGGTGCGATAGTAATGGCGACTATCTTCCCTATTGCTCCGCAGGGGACTACTCTACCCAGAGTGCTCTGGGGCAGCCGATTACGTGGACAGTGTAAACTAATAAGAAGAGAGGATTCACGTGAGGGGTGGGAGGCAGTTTGGCGCGTAGGAGCGCGAGGTGGTAGTTAAAGCCAGGACTAAGAAGGGGAAGTTAGTGTCCGGGTGCCAGTGGCTCATGGACTAGGCCCAGATTGCCCCATAGGTGCCAGACAGGCCCCACTCCATTCAGGTTGTGGCTGCTACAGGGAAAGGCCCCCAGATAGGGACATTCCCCCATAGCTATTGTAGTGCTAGGGTATTGTGTCAAGACGCTGTGCTGTGAATTGCGGCCTGTGCTCTTAGACCAGACCACTCACAATACAGACTCTTAAAGGTGAGACCTTCCAACGGGAGTTCACCCCATGCAGAGGCGGACGACGACGTCGCTGGATCAGGCGGATCCCTTGTGTTTAACAGCATACCCAGGTACTGTAGTATCCGGGCAGAAATACCATCTAAGTGCACCAATGATCCACGGGGTAGCGCTACTCCATGCACTTTTGGGTGGGCCCTGACATTGATTGAAACAACATCAGGGATATTGGTGCTGAGCACCCTATGTATTTGGGGGGCACTCACTTGCTGTATTTGGGGTGGTGTGTGACATATACTGTGGGGTACAGGTCTTATGTTATTGTTCAGTAAAGCGTTATTTTATATCTGTGTGTGTATTTAATATTTGGGTTCCTGTGAGGGCTTATCCCGCTACATTGGGATCCCTCGCAGGTGGAGGCGCTGCACCGAGGCGACCAAGAGATAACCCCCAGGCTCCCAGTGGTGGAGGCTCAGGCCTTCTGGTAGCCAACAGGTAAAAGCAGTTCCAGTGATTCCTTTACGTACGGGGAAAAGGGGCTACATGTAAAACAATAAATTTCAAATACCAGTTGCTTTCTTTTTTTTTGTGTAACTCAAATTTTATTGGGTTTCTTTGATAGCATAACATAACCAATTAATTCTATAACGGCAATACAAAAGTAAGGACACAGACAACAGATAGACAGAGTTGCTTTCTATTGACCCACAGAACAAAGCTGACTTTGGTGGGTGTATTCTGTCCACTGGGCAAGAAATTAACGGTATCTCAGCAACTGGAAGTTTGAAACCTTAAAACATCTCTGAGGGGTATCCAAATTAAGCAAATATAAACATAATACAAAGTCCCCCCCTCCCCAAAGCTGCACTGTTTGTTGTTTGTTCCTCATCAACTGGGCTGTTTACACCCCCCTCCCTGTTTTCACTATATGTAAACTGGACAGAGAGTGTTCAGGAGCACCGCTTAGAGAGTTTCTACCCTGCTACCATCAGGTACTTGTCACTCAGACCAAGTGGGGACCCGCTAGTCTATGGCACATGTATATAGAACACATTACACGCTTGATACACTGAGGTGTTCTGTGTCAACTATTTATTTTTATATATTTTTTCTCCTTAGCCCTTATTGATTGTCAAAGGTCATATACTCACTTTATTAGTATTGATCAATATTGTGTACATTAAGTGCACAGAGCCTACAGTTCAATTACATGCCCAAGTTTATAAGGGATATTGAATACTAAGGGCTCTATGCAGTAAGCTCCGAAAAAGTCCTCTCGCCAAGTGTTCCTTATCGGCATGATTCTGCCGATTTACCCTCGCCGTATGCAATAAGTGCCGGATCCCTTCCGAATCAAGCCGAAAACATTTGTTCCCACTCTGCCGATGATTTGCCGATCACACACAGGTGTATCGGCGTGCATGGCAGGGTGGTGTTAGGTTCGCCAATGAAACTTCTTGCTGAATCTGCCGAAGCAAGCATGTTTTGGATTGAGCGGCCCATTTAAAGACAGCGTGTATTTTTATTCATTCTCTGTGTTGTTGGGAGAGAGATAGAGACAGAGAGACACACAGAGCTGGGCGATTTACATATTTCATATTGACTGAGAGAGTTGTTGTGTATTGTGAGAGGTTTGTCCTGTGTTGTTTTGTTAACATCTTTGTCTTGTTTTCACTTTGTAAGTGTTCAGTGCGATAGTGTTTAAATTTCTTTTCAGTTCTTTGTGAGTGCTATAGGTATGGCCGAAAGGCGTGGGAAGAGTGATGCTGGTGTGAGTGGTACTGGTAGTCATGTGAGTACGCGTCTGAGTGAACGTAGGATTCAGGGGAGTGCTGTTGCTGCGAGTGCGACTGGTGTTGCTGGGAGTGCGAGTGGTGTTGCTGTGAGTGTGAGTGCTGCTGGTGGCTCTGTTGCTGGTGCTGCTGGGGTGTCTGTTGCTGGTGCTGATGGGGTGTCTGGTGGTGGTGCTGCTGTGGTGTCTGGTGGTGGGGTGGTTGGTGGTGGGCCGCTTTTGGAGTCTCTTCCATTGGAAGAAGGAGAGTCCAGTCAGCAGCAGCCAAGCTCTGGGGCTGCACGTGTTCGGAGGAAACATGTGGAGCGGCCACGTAATCCTCGTTTCAATGAAGAGGAAAACAGAGTTCTTGTCACAGGGATTTTGGAGCACTATGACTCTCTGTATGGGCATTTACTAGGTAAGTCTATCTTTGCATTGATTGTTCAAAGACATGTTATCCTAGGTCATGTGAGATGTCTTAATATCAAGCTCTTATTCTCTAATATCTATTAATTAAACTTAATTGTTACACACATAATCCTTCATGCTTTATAACGAGCATAACAATCAGTCTAAAAAGTTTGCCAAAGTTCATACAATATTCATGCAAGCTTCCTTAGATTTGTATGTTTCCACGTAAATGCTCATGTTCTACACATATTCAACCTAAACCAGCATGTTTGGTATCTCTTGGAACAGGTAGCAGTTTAGGAAAGTGCTCGTTTTTCTAATAATAATTAACGTCATATATTTTGTATGTATTTCAAGGGAGGACAAGTTCAGCATCAAAAAAAGAAATGTGGGATCAAATAACATTGGCTGTGTCTGCGTGTGGGAATCGTGTCAGGGACCAGGCGAATTGTCGGAAGAGATTCGATGATATCAGGGCAAACTTAAAGAAAAAAATCCAAGCACAACGGATGCATGCTTCTGCCACTGGAGGTGGGCCGCCAGCATAATCTCTAATGTTAACTCCATTGGAGGAGCAGATGCGGGAAAAATTTCTTCCTGTCGTCGTGGAGGGTTTGGCAGGTGACAGAGATATCGGAATTTATTCGGCTCAATTTCCACCAGGTGACAAATGTTACTGTACTACACGTGTCGTATGTTACAATTCGTATCTATATTTCCGCTGAAACTTATAGTTTTTCCCAATATAAGCATACCTACATATATATCTGTATATATGTCTCTCTCTCTCTCTCTATATATATATATCTATATATAGATATATATATATATATTTATATATAGTTGTCCTAAAATAAGCAAAAATAATGAGAGATATATATATATCTATATATATATATAGATATATATATATATATAGATATATATATACACATGTGTGTGTTTGGAAACATGTATTGGCTCAGCTATCGTGGATGACATCGTTATGAGTAAACATACACAACTTGACCTGCATAAAGGGATTATGTGTAATGATCTTCCAAATAACACACACTGCAACCTTCTACCTTACAAAGCATTCAACATCTTTGCCCTATAGTTGAAAGCTGAATGTATGTGTGAATCTTTGTACAAACAATGGGTTAACATGCATAACCACAAAGCACACCCCCACTCATTTTTTGTCACAGTAATGTATAACTTCGTTATACTGTGTCTGTGCACACAAATGCATAATTCACTATTTCATGTATGTGTCGATACATATATACATATAATATATCTATATATATATTTGTGATAATCTATGTTACACCTATAAACAGGCTATTACTGTCTAATCAAGTATTGCATGGAATATTGTGCATTCAAAGGCGAACATAAATAATTTGCACAAACACATTTCGTTATGTTTTATGAAAGCTCTTTTTTCGCGTCATGTAGTATAATGTGAGCATAAATAGGAACTGTACCATATGGTATTTAATTGTGTTCATATGTAGCTCACTTCATATTTTTATTTCGCTCATGTACACGTGTGTGAAACCAGCTGCAATTAATATGTAATCACAGCATAGAGGTGAACAGAGGGGGTGGGGTCGGGCACAGAGCCAGATCATAGGGTCATGGTAGGGTCAAGTCTTGTGGGACGCCTTACAGGTGTTAGAACCAAATAAAAGGTCAGGGTGGTGTCACGTCTTGGGGGAGGGACTACAGTTGTTAGAAGCTGACAAGGTGAACAGAAGTTCATCACATTCATTTAAAATGGTAATTATCTGAATACTTTCACCCACCAGTCCACTATATATTACAACGTACGTTAGTCATTCGTTCACTCATATATTCTTTTAACGTTATAGATACGCCACCTTATCACACCAGTACCATCTGTGAGCGACACACTGCATGTGTTGCTGAGTGTCAGCCACATTGAGCGCTACACCTGCTTCTCTTAAATGTTCGGACAGATCTCTAAACACATTCATACACATTTCCACAATTAGGTGCTGAATTCTAAGCACAATCAACTTTGCTTTCATGGTAGTGATGTACATTATTATAGTATGCATACAACATATGCAGTGTATGTACAACAGAACACTTAATTTTACAACGCATTCCTGCATGAACATTGTATGTTGTATGGTGTTTAAAATAAATGTGCCGATTAGGTTCACATGTACATTTATGTTAAGATGGATAATATACAGATTGGCCTAACCATATCATTGTCATTTCGTTATGTGATGCTGATATTTAGCCATAACTACTCCCACTACAGATACTTCATGTTAATTATGTACACATGACAATTAAATTCTAATGTTATTCTTCTATATAGGTGCTCCTGCAGCTCCTGTGTCACCTGACACTGAACATGTCTCATCACCTGTCTCATCAAGGTCATCATCAAGAATGGAAGGTGAGTGTATGAGGTGCAGCACATACTGTATAATGTGTACATTTGAAGAATTTCATTTGCCATGCAAAATAAATACCTTTCACATGTAATGAACTTCACATCAGCTATTGTCACAGAAGATGTAGTGTTTCCTGACAACATGTATTGTGTGTGTGTTTTAAAGTATCAGCTAGGAGTTGTGATGTTACAACAAACTGTAATTCATTCTTCTTTCACACTGAGTCGAAACATCATTGTTACTTCAAGCATCATCTTTTAATTGGACACAAATAAAAAATTATGGAAACATGTTATGTGTTACACTATGAGAACAACTATCATTATAGTGAAAACAAAGTGAAAGTTCCATGGCAGTTCATAATGTCTTTCTTTAGATGTCGCTAGATGTTGCCGCTCAAGGACAAATTCACTCAAGTGACCATGAAGCTGTTGACACTCCTGGATTAACCCAGCATTCAAGTCCTCCTGCTCGTGACACCTACTCAGCTATTGCAGCTTCTGAAGAACGAATCTTGGGTGAAGAAAATCGTCGCCATTCAGAAATGATGTCAGTGCTTGAAAGGATGATGTCACTGCAAGAAAGGATGCATGAAAGGTCAATATCAGAAATGGCACAAATTAAAAATGTCATCATCCAAGTTCCTAAAGAAATCCAAAATCTAAACAGGACATTACAAGCACTAGTTCTGAATGTAAGCCAAGCAAATCAGTTTTGCAGTACAGCAAGAGAACAACAATTCCACTTTACCCCATCAGAGGATGGATCTTTACATGCTGCTACTTTTTCTCCTGAGTCATCAGTTCTTCATTCCCCAGTTCTGGATGATACCGGTACATTAGGTGCAAGTTCTGTGCAGGTCCCTGTCAACATCCAACCGCTTACATCTGTTCAAAATATGGAACCGACACCTACAAATGAGACACGCAAAAGAAAGTTAGGGCAACAATTACTAATAACCAGCTTTTGGAAAAAGATTAAAACACAAAAACAAGAAAGTGCTCCACCATCACTCTTGCAATGTTTATCAACTGTTTCACAACTGTCACAGCCCACACCCAGTGCCACTGAACTGCCACAGCCCACACTCAGTGCTCCTGAAGTGCAACAGCCCACACTTAGTGCCACTGAAGTGCCACTGCCCACACTCAGTGCCACAGAACTGCCACTGCCCACACCCAGTGCCCCTGAAGTGCAACAGCCCACACTTAGTGCCACTGAAGTGCCACAGACCACACCCAGTACCACAGAACTGCAACAGGCCAGTACAAGTGGTACAGTTAAGGCCAGAGTACTTGTCAGAGGGAAAAGGCAAACACAACAGCCAACAAGCAGGCCTGTGACTCGCTCTCAAAAGGATAAACAAAAATAAATTATCACATTCACTAAATTTTGTGGTGTCCTGATGTTGTTTATTGCAGACTATTACATGCATAGTGTATGTATGATAATGTACAGATGCTTGATAACATTCAAGTATGTCCTTGTACACATGAATGTTTATAAATGCTCACTGAATGAAGGCATATTTTATAACATATGAATATCTATTAATCATCAGTTGATTCATGGCACATTATATATATTATATTATAGAGAGAGAGAGAGAGAGAGATAGAGAGAGAGAGAGAGAGAGATGGAATATTGTGCATTCAAAGGCGAACATAAATTATTTGCACAAACATATTTCGTTATGTTTGATTAAAGCTCTTTTTTCGCTTCATGTAGTATAATGTGAGCATAAATAGGAACATGTACCATATGGTATTTAATTGTGTTCATATGTAGCTCACTTCATATTTTTATTTCGCTCATGTACCGGTGTGTGAAACTAGTTGCAATTCATATGTAATTACAGCATAGAGGTGAACAGAGGGGTTGGGGTCGGGCACAGAGCCAGATCACAGGGTCATGGTAGGGTCAAGTCTTGTGGGACGGCTTCCAGTTGGTAGAACCAAATAAAAGGTCAGGGTGGTGTCACGTCTTGGGGGAGGGACTACAGTTGTTACAAGCTGACAAGGTGAACAGAATTTAATGGTAATTATCTGAATACTTTCACCCACCAGGCCACTATATATGAAAACGTACGTTAGTCATTCGTTCAGTCATATCTTCTTTTTACCTTATAGATACACCACCTTATCACACCAGTACCATCTGTGAGCGACACACTGCATGTATTGCTGAGTGTCAGCCACATTGAGCACTACACCTGCTTCTCTTAAATGTTCAGACATATCACTAAAAACATTCATTCACATTTCCACAATTAGATACTGAATTATAAGCATAGTCAACTTTGCTGTCATGGTAGTGATGTACATTATTATTGTTAGATTACTACACAACATATGCAGTGTATGTACAACAGAACACTTAATTTTACAACGCATTCATGCATGAACATTGTATGTTGTATGGTGTTTAAAATAAATGTGCCGATTAGGTTCACATGTACATTTATGTTAAGATGGATGATATACAGATTGGCCGAACCATGTCATTGTTATTTTGTTATGTGATGCTGATATTTAGCCATAACTACTCCCACTACAGATACTTCATGTTAATTATGTACACATGACAATTAAATTCTGAAGTTATTCTTCTATATAGTTGCTCCTGCAGCTCCTGGGTCACCTGACACTGAACATGTCTCATCACCTGTCTCATCAAGGTCATCATCAAGAATGGAAGGAGAGTGTATGAGGTGCAGCACATATAATGTGTACATTTGAAGAATTTCATTTGCCATGCAAAATAAATGCCTTTCACATGTAATGAACTTCACATCCGTTAATGTCACAGAAGATGTAGTGTTTCCTGACAACATGTATTGTGTGTGTTTTAAACTATCAGCTAGGAGTTGTGAGGTTACAACAACTTTTAATTCATTCTTCTTTCACACTGAGTCGAAACATCATTGTTACTTCAAGCATCATCTTTTAATTGGACACAAATTAAAAATTATGTAAACATGTTATGTGTTACACTATGAGAACAACTATCATTATAGTGAAAACAAAGTGAAAGTTCCATGGCAGTTCATAATGTCTTTCTTTATTTGTAGAACCAGATGTTGCCGCACAAGGACAAATTCACTCAAGTGACCATGAAGATGTTGACACTCCTGGATTAACCCAGCATTCAAGTCCTCCTGCTCGTGACACCTACTCAGCTATTGCAGCTTCTGAAGAACGAATCTTGGGTGAAGAAAATCGTCGCCATTCAGAAATGATGTCAGTGCTTGAAAGGATGCTGTCACTGCATGAAAGGATGCATGAAAAGTCAATATCAGAAATGTCACAAATTCAAAAAGTCATCATCCAAGTTCCTAAAGAAATCCAAAATGTAAACAGGACATTACAAGCACTAGTTCTGAATGTAAGCCAAGCAAATCAGTTTCGTAGTACAGCAAGAGAACAACAATTCCACTTTACCCCATCAGAGGATGGCTCATTACATGCTGCTACTTTTTCTCCTGAGTCATCAGTTCTTCATTCCCCAGTTCTGGATGATACCGGTACAGTAGGTGCAAGTTCTGTGCAGGTCCCTTTTCATCATCCAACCGCATACTGTACATCTATTCAAAATATGGAACCAACACCTACAAATGAGAGACGCAAAAAAAGTTAGGACAACAATTACTAATAACCAGCTTTTGGAAAAAGATTAAAACACCAAAACAACAAAGTGCTCCACCATCAGTCTTGCAATGTTTATCAACTGTTTCACAACTGCCACAGCCCACACCCAGTGCCCCTGAAGTGCAACAGCCCACACCCAGTGCCCCTGAAGTGCAACAGCCCACACCCAGTGCCCCTGAAGTGCAATAGCCCACACCCAGTGCCCCTGAAGTGCAACAGCCCTCACCTAGTGCCCCTGAAGTGCCACAGCCCACACTTAGTGCCACTGTAGTGCCACAGCCCACACCCAGTGCCACTGAACTGCCACTGCCCACACACAGTGCCCCTGAAGTGCAACAGCCCACACTTAGTGCCACTGAAGTGCCACAGCCCACACCCAGTGCCACAGAACTGCCACAGGCCAGTACAAGTCGTACAGTTAAAGCCAGAGTAATTGGCAGAGGGAAAAGGCAAACACAACAGCCAACAAGCAGGCCTGTGATTCGCTCTCAAAAGCATAAACAAAAATACATAATCACATTCACTAAATTTGTTGGTGTCCTGGTGTTGTTTACTGCAGACTATTTCATGCATAGTGTATGTATGATCATGTACAGATGCTTGATAACATTCAAGCATGTCCTTGTACACATGAATGTTTAGAAATGCTCACTGACTAAATGAAGGCATATTTGATAACATATGAATATGTATTAATCATCAGTTAATTAATGGTACAACATTATTACACACTTGGCATGTTAATGGAAGATGACATTCACTTAGCTCTTGTTCAAGATGAGATGTATGTGGTTTATTTTGGTAATGTAGATAGTCATTTCATGCTAATATTAATGACATACAACTTTAAGTAAGTACCCATATAACAGCATAAATTTTTATGTTCTGTTTTCTGGTGTCTTAACTCTGTAAGACATTACTTACCTTAATCTTCTTTCATAGTTCATAATGTTGGCATGTGATCATGTATGATGTTTGGTTACAATAACAGATCTGTAAGTGTGTATGAATATACTGGTAGACTCTCTCTGTCTCTCTATCTATCTATGTATATACACACCCACCACACACACACCACACCACACACACAACACAGGGTCACACCACACCACACCACACAACACCACACCACACAACTCACACCACCACACACACACACACACACACACACTGACTGACACGTGCTACAATTATGGGATCAGTATGACTGAGCCCCTAATTCACTCAGTTGTATTTACAAGGCCTGCTTACACACATCAATGCCTTTAGTTTAGCACTCTATATATAATATATATAATCAGAATGAACAGTACAGGCCTTCATGGCTGCAAAGAGGCCTTGTTTGCTGTTAAGTACAACTTCTACACAGATGACTCAATTAGGCCCTCAAACATACTCACCCAGTAATGTTACAAACTGTCATGAACTGTTAATATAATTACAACAAGGCCTTCAATGTAGCAACACACATTATATATATATATATTATATATATATATATAGCAACTGTAAATATTACTGTATGTTCATTTGCATGTCTTTTATATATACACACACACACACACATATATCTACATACTATATATACACACACACAATATACAGTTAAATATATATAGATATAAATATATATCAACATATATATTTATCTAATTATATATATATATATATATATATATATATATATATATATATATATATGTATATATCATGAGAGACAAACAGAGAGAGTCAAAGAGAGAGAGAGAAACAGAGAGAGAAAGAGAGAGACAGAGAGAGAAACAGAGAAAGAGAGAAAAACGGAAAAACAGACAAAGAGAGATGTGTGTGTATGGTTAATTTTAGCTAAGTGTAAGCAGAAATATTTTCATCATAGCACTGCAGCTGATTTCACACACATTGTTTTTTTAATTAAAATAGTAAATTTGTTTTGAACATTTTGATTGCCTAAGCCGAAAGTAAAGTTTCGATTCCTGTGAAAATAGGGTATCTTAGATAAAGAATTCCAGCCAATTATTGTAACAAATTTCTTTTGGGAGAAAACCTAGGCGTATAACTGTTAGGTTGTATTATAACCTTGGAACAAACCGCGAAGATAACATGTAACTATTCACACATTCAGCAGACATCCGTATGTGTTCAACTTAGACACTGTACACTTGAAGAGAGAAGAAATGGCAGAAGCTTCCACATTGCACAGCCATCCACGTAAATCATACAAATTTATGTTTTATGAAGCAATCGAGTCAACGGAAGAGAAAAGGGCAACCGTGGGGGAAATCTATGACTTGATCCAAAAGAAATATCAATACTACCAAGAACCTGACAAACAAACACATTTTAAAACTTCTGTACGATTCACTTTATCCGCAAATGAATGTTTTGAGCGTGTCCATGATCGGCAAGATCAACGATATGGATGCTGGCATGTAGCGCCATCATTTAAACTTACCATGGAACATATCTTCTGTTAAATAGCATATTTTTGCCTAATACCAGTTACATTGAAGCCGCACAGACTGTCGCGTCTGCTGATATACCTGCACCCTCCATTCATCAAGACCAGATGCAAGATGGACATAACTACTATGATATGTATCCAAACTTATATGGCCAATACCAATGTGGATGTGAAAACAACCAACAACTGTACGTACTTCCGGACGTCTTGTTTGAAGAAGCCACTGCAGATCCATATGACGGCCTCATGGAGATGTGTGTGATTCAGGATTCAACGGTTGCCTCAACCATTGATGATACTGTTGTGCCTTCCTGGAGCGACTTATTGCAGCCAAATCAGTTTTGACTTCTACAAGAATGGTAAATACAAATTTCATTATGCCTTTACTCAAATTATATATGTGTACATTAATAATATACACCATTTGTTTGCCAAATGAGTTGATACAGCTTAACATTGTAGACAGCCTTACATGTAGCGTGCACAAAGACATTATTTCCTATAACAATATACTACATGACGAACCATTACTACACATTGGTGACGGAGTCCTAAATCATAGATTATTATCGCTTTTAAAGTTTCATTTCAACATGTTACACTAACTGTAACACACACACACACACCTCATTGTTTAGCATTCAACATATAAAAACAAAGTGTCGCCCACATATGACGTGGGGACGTGGTCATGGCCCAAGGCGTCCTTAAAAAGGTTACCGATGCAATCCACACCCCCAACTAACGTGCACGCGTGAAACCGTATTGGGTGTGCCGTAGCTTATTGTTATGGTCAGTGCAGTGTGTCATGCGCGCGTCGGTGGGCGGTGCGTGCACAGCGCTGGAGTCCAATTTGAATTCAGTGGGAGGGGTGTTTGCGTGCATTTCACAGTGCCTTCACATGACGTCACACATATTTTGTTCGCTCATTGACTGATCGTCCGTTTTGGCCGTGGGCACACGTCTGTTGAAAAAGTTTAGATATGTACGTGTGTAGAAGTGAATTTGTTTCACTTCATATCATAACTTTCAGCCATGATATGCATACTGCTAGCAGCACCATGAAGGGACATGTATTGAACGCACAGCGTACACATAGTTTTGCGCATGCGCTAAGACTTAGTCCACACATTCATGACGTGCGCGCGCAACAGACGTTGTGCGCGCACATTATTATGTATACAGGCACCGGAAAAAACATATCAGTAGTAATGCCAGCAACGCCATTCGAAAAATGAGATAGTTCTGTATCTGTAGTTTTATTCTTGCAGTTTAAACATATACGTAACTTATGCGTGAATATGCACAATCATATAGAGATGTGTTAAGCGTTGTCTTACTGAAACATAGATAAATGTTGCATCTTTGAACATCATGTGTTTGCTGTATTTCACAGATGTCGAGGATGAATACATGGGACTAATGTATGATTTCAGATGGGCCAATCGTTATTTTAGATGATTGTGACGACTAGCGAACAACTATTATAATAAATATGTAACAATGCTTTCAATGATTGGTGCGCAGATTAACAATCACTACATAATGTTATCCTATTGTGCAAATATTTACTATGCACTTAATTATCATAATGATGCTGCTAAGCACTGAAGTTAGAACTTATATTGATCTTTTTTAATTTTCTACTAACATTATATGTATTGCCATGTGATATATGCAACCAACATTATCACTCAGCAAACACATTAATCTACTATATATTATAATCTCACGTGTGACTTGTCAAAGAATGTAAATGCTACATAACAACTCGTAGACATTGTATCTGAACGTACACAATAACAATAGTGAGATGATCGACACTTTTTAGTAGTGTGAATGTTATATTATCACCTAAGTTGTAGTGGTAACCTAACATGCATGAGCTAATGAATGTTAGGTACAGATCATGAAACCATGAACATTTGTGTGTACATTTAATTCACACGAGTAACTATAGTTTAGTGTTATTAGTAAACGCTCAACACAAACATAGCTAAGTGACGGCGAGGATAAAAGCAACATTATGATGTTGGTTTATATTATTTCTGGTAGAAATACATGACTCACAAAAAAACTAAAACACACACACACTATGTTGCTGAAATGTGTGCGTATGCAAATGTCTACTTCATTTATGATCATATGTTGACAGTACTTATAAAGGATCATAATCATTATGAATAACTAACATGAATAAAATAAAAAATGTATTAACTACATTGTCATTGTGTTGAATGATGTAGGAAAAGTTGAGAATCCAAAGAGCTATACTTTGGAATGGTGTTAAAATTGTGAGAAATGTTAGATGAACGTTAAATCAACACACATCTTTCACTTATACATACTGTACACATGTGACAATGTACAGTAGTAATCAACATGAAGATGAAGTGAGAGAAGAAATAATAACATACATTGTAATGTTAATGATGTTTAACACATTTGTGTTTTCTCATACAAACATACATTGAGT
>WSYH01015000.1:0-14815 GCA_036426205.1 Ascaphus truei
ATCAGCCGCCCGTCAGCCAGGCATGAACCCAGGCTGGGAAGGCAAACACAATGGGGCTTGTCAGAGGTGAGGAGCGGCGCATTCCAGGTATCTGCCAGGTACATACTGGGTATTTTCTCGAATAAAGTGTGTCGGTGCAGTATGACCCCATTCCAGAATCTTCTGCCTGAATTGTGGCGGTGCGTACAAAGTACCCTCTGGAACTTCTATGCGTCTGGGAATCTGAGTTTGAGCTTTGAAGATTTCGTCCAAAATATCAAATGAATTAGCTGAAATGATAAATTTGGCCGGTAGAATGGTTTCAGGGATTTCTTCCTACCTCTCCTCTGGGGAGAATTGCCGAGACAAGGCATCGGCCTTAACATTCTTGGTCCCAGGTATATAGGATAGAACATAATTGAACCTCGAGAAGAATTGTGCCCACCGTGCCTGCTGTGACCCCAAACGGTGAGTCCCTTCAATATATAACAAGTTTTTATGGTCCTATCGGATGGCAATGGGTACCCTGGTACCCTCGAGAAGGTGTCTCCATTCTAGAAGAGCCATCTTCATGGCCAAAAGCTCTCTGTTACTGACATCATACCTGTAGTTTCCTCGGCCTGAGAAAATTTCTTTGAAAAAAAACCGCAAGGGTGCAATTTCTCTTGAGGTCCTGCTCTTTGAGAGAGTACTGCACTGGCTCCTGACTCCGAAGTGTCCACCTCGAATATAAAGGGTCAGGATGGCGAAGGATATGTGCAGAAACGAATGTGCGTTTGAGGGTCTTGAAAGCAATGTCAGCCTCGGGCTGCCAAGTGGAGGGGTCCGCTCCTTTTTTAGTGAGATCTGTAATAAATGGTGAATCCGAGGAAGCATTGAATGGCCTTCAATGTCCGGGGCAGGGCCAATCCAGTATCTAGTGGTACCTCAGGTATATCATCACAAGGAGATACAGAGGAATCTGTATCCTCATTTGAGGTAGAGGACCATAGCATCAAATGGTGGGCTCCTATGTTTTACGGCTTTTCAGGTTCATCATATTGCAAGATGATTTGGTAGACCATTGGTGGGGTAAGGACACATACTCGGAGAAGGAGGCTGCTGATGAGTTGTCAAGGAGGTTGAGAGGAATCAAACAGGGCATAATAATTCCCCAAGGTCCATCCATTCTCTACGATGAGATTGCCCCTGAAGAACCATTGTCCTGGGTCTTGCCAGGTACAGCTGGAGACCGTAAATTGTTAAAACTAAGCAGAGCTGATAGAGCTATAGTGGCCCGCTATAGACAGTCTTATGGGTTCACCTATCCTTACGTGCCTGAGCCTATAATGCTCGAGATAGAGGAGCAGCGTGAATCTTGGCTCCGAGAAGCTGTACAGGAGTACTTGATGTCTAAATGTAGTAATTCTGTGTATCATTCAGAGGAAAAGGTCTGTCACCTCATGAAAGTTTGGAGTGTGGGGAGAGGGATTTATATGCACAAAGTGGTGTATCGCCCTGAGAATGGCCCTCTGCAATCCATGGAGGTGTGTAAACCAGATCCCCAGCATTACTATTAGTTGTGGGTCCTCCATGTTGGGAGTTCCCCTGTGTTATTTCACCACCCTGGGTGTGTGGGTGTTCAGCCACGTGTACACTGTAATGACTTATCCACTGTCATTTTTGTATTTGTGCAGGTTGTTCGCCTGCTGGATGGCCCAGCAAATTTTGGTCCAAGTTGGGACCATTGGATTCCACCAGAGGGAGAGTGTAGCCCTGGTAGGTTTGGGCTATTATTCTGTCCTCCTCCTGTGCAATAATCCCTGTAAGGGCAGGTTTGCGAGGAGTAAATATGGGTTTTCCCTACTCACTGTAATTTAGTTTGTCAGAGAAGGTAGTGCTCATGTGTTGTGTCAGTCAAGGGCACAGGGGTTGGGCTACTTGATCCTTACTAAATGAATGACCACTTCCTGTTTGAAAGAGTTCCTCTCCAGCTTTGGGAGAGGATAGTCAGTTCCAGCAAGCTGCCAGGGCTCTGGTACGCTTAAGGCCCTCCCTCTGGAAGAGGAGAGAGTGCCACGGTTGTGCTCGCCACAAACCAGGACCGGACAGTGGGGCTCAGGTGGGGTAATCACGACCTGAGACCACGTAGTCTGGTCCGGATTGTGCAGTTCGTAGTCGTACATAGCAGGGTCAGGACGGAGAGAGCAGCATAGTCAGTGGACGAGCCAGGGTCAGGATTGGAGACATCAGGGTAAACGTTATCCAGGCGGAATTTCGGCAACTGGTAGTCAAGAAGATCCCGCTTCAGCGTAATAGCTGCAGGGCGGGAGCGGGTTCTGCGTGAATGGTGTCAACGGCCCATGGTACCGGTCTCAGCAAGGAGAAGGTTGACCGGAGTGGGCACACCGCCAGGCAGCACTGGTAAACCAGTGCTTCAGCACAGAAGTCCCAAGCTGGCCACTGCGAAGGGAGAGAGCTGCAGGCCACTAGATCCCAACAGTAACCTCTGCTAGGGGTGAGTGCAGAAGGTTGCAGAATCCAGGCAGGCAGAACTCAGGCCTCTATGTAAAGAGAAGCAGCAAGCCTTCAGGAAACAGGAACACAAGCCTGTGCGTTGAGAAACAGCAGGCCACCGGAACCAGGAACTAGAGTCGAGAACTAGAAACTAGAGCGTAGCAAAATCATTAGTAACACAGGTGAAAAGCCAGATGGCTTGTGGCAGAACACATGTAACATCCATAATGAATTATGCTCAGCAGAGAAGCATTGTGGGAATGCAGAATTTAAAGGTCAGCAAAACAATAGCAGAAGGGGCGTGTGACAGCATTGCTCTGATGACTGATCCCAGGCTGGGGCTGCAGTCATAGCTAGCACAGCTGCTGTAGATACCAGAGGGAGTGTTCCAGGCCTGCACAGGTCTGCAAGGCAAGGTAAGCAGTAAACTGAGATGTGGATTCCTTACAGAGAGATATTCCTCTTACTCCACAAGGGAGTAAGGGAAGAGCAAGGACAGCTCCTAGGGCTCTGACTAGGAGTGGTGTCCAGGGACATCCTGAAGGTGATAACCTTTGATTGCCGTGTGCTGTAACAGAGACTGTGCTGATTCAGGAAGGATCAATAAAGACCATCTGATTTTATCTATACCACCTGCCTGAGAGTGGAGCATATTGGGAGGAGGGGGACATAACTCTTTTGCAGATACGCCACCGCACACAACTGGGGGATGCACTAGGTGGAGGCGCTACACCATTAAGAAGAATTCGGGCACAGCCCCAGAAGCCTGTCCTGTTATCCCCCATATAAACCAAAGTGATTCAAACAGGCGCTTTTAAACACAAGTGAACTAATAAAGTGAAGTAGTGAAATACTTAAATATTAGTGAACAAATTAATTATTGTAAAGTGATAAAAATGAAGTCTCAACCTCCAAGGGATAATGTACACAATCCCAACTACAAGTCAGCAAATCCAGGAATCGGAGGGAGCATGTTCATCAGGATCACCCCAGAATGAGAGAAAGGCAAATATAGTGCACTTCTGTTTTCAACTTTTGTAGAGACAAATAACGTAACTTGTGCTCCTGACAAAGCTGACCGTGTTCAGCGAAATGCGTTGAGCTGTGAGTTGTGACGTGATGCCGAGAGGAATAGCCGCCGACTATCTGTCCCTTTCCCCCGCGAACCCAGAAGCAGTTGCAAGACCGGCGGATGTGATGTCAGACGCCATCCGACGCAACTGCGCTGCGCGAGTATTCTGTAGACAGAGACGGCCTCCGTGACTCACCAACCTTTTCCTCGGCAGGATCAACAGTCACATTCACCTACTATTAGATGTGCCTTTGTAATGTATACACCATGTGAGTACATTACTGTTTTGTTTTTAGTGCTTATACATTTTTAATTGATCTGCACTATTGGCTCTTTTCTGTTATTTCTCTCGGCGATACACCAGACTCAACAGATACCTAAGTAGCTGCTGATACATCTTCCTCTCATTGCTGGTTTCTCCTTACAGTCTGTAAGTAGGCTCTCTATATGAGCCAAGTTACGTTATTTGTCTCGACAAAGTTGAACACAGAATGCACTATATTTGCCTTTGTCTCATTCTGGGGTGATCCTTATGAACATGCTCCCTCCGATTCCTGGATTTCCTGTTATCCCCATGTCATCGCGGGAGACTCAGGGCCCCCTGTTACCAGCAGGTATGCACCAACAAGATCCATGTAACCAGAGAATTAGTTCCCTTAGGAGATCCTATGTGAGATTGGGTGGGGGAATCACCGTTACGTCTCAGTATTCCTCTAAATTGAACGGTGATCCCCCACCCAATCTCACATAGGATCTCCTAAGGGAACTAGCTCTCTGGTTACATGGATCTTGTTGGGTTGCTATAGCTGGTAAAGGGGGCCATGAGTCTCCCACGATGACATGAGGGATAACAGGACGGCTTCTGGGGCTGTGCCTGAATTCTTGTGCATCCCCCAGTTGTGTGCGGTGGAGTATCTGCAAAAGAGTTATGTCCCCCTCCTCCCAATATGCTCCACTCTCAGGCAGGAGGTATAGATAAAATCAGATGATCTTTATTGATCCTTCCTGAATCAGCGCAGTCTCTGTTACAGCACACAGCAATTAAAGGTTGTCACATTCAGGATATCCTTGGACACCACTCCTAGACAGAGCCCTAGGAGCTGTCCTTGCTCTTACCTTACTCGCTTGTGGAGTAAGAGGAATATCTCTCTCCTCTCCCATAGGGAGGGCCTTAAGCATACAAGAGCCCTGGCAGCTTGCTGGAACCAACTATCCTCTTCCAAAGCTGGAGAGGAACTCTCTCAAACAGGAAGTGGTAATTCATTTAGTACAGATCCATTAGCCCCACCCCTGTGCCCTTGACTGACACAAGGCATGAGCACTACCTTCTCTGACCAACTAAATTACAGTGAGTAGGGAAACCGATTTTTACTCCTGGCAACCTGCCCTTACCGGCGATTATTGCACAGGAGGAGGACAGAATAAAAGCCCAAACCTACCAGGGATACACTAGTAATAGTGTACACACTCCACACAACTTTCCTTCTGGTTCTAACTCCACACTCAATCTAAACTGCACTTGACTATAGTGCAATTTAACTCACACAGCTCACTTTATGCAGAAGTATTCGTTTTTGTACACCTGTATCTCAGTGGGAGTAAATCCACCTTTCGGTAAGACCTAAAAAAAAAAAAACTAATTCCCTTTGTTAACTTGAACGAACTTTAGTAGATATGCGCTGTTAGGGGGAACAACTCTTTTGGATATCATTATCACTTATGGCTGTAGAAATGTACAGTAACCAGATGCTATTTAAAGAAGTAAAATAATCATCATTAATCGTAACGTAAATCCACTGAAGGGGATAACCCACCATTAATTACATTTACAGTAGGTTAGCTTTAATAGGTTAAATAGGTGTATCTAGGTCTTAGGCTGCGCTGATAGTGATGGTGACGCGACGTCCCTTCAAAACAAATGCATTGAATCTGTAGCATGCGCTTATAGTAGGCGCGACGGAGCAACGTGAATCTCTGTAGTCAATAGAATTTGATTTTTACAGAGACGGTCTCATCATGTGACAGGCTGTAAACCAATCAGATACCTTCTGATGCAGGGAGAGGAGGAATGTGCCTGTGTGTGAGTGAAGGGAGAGGAGGGGATTGTGTGTGTGTGTGGGATTGTGTGTGTGATTGTGTGTGAGATTGTGTGTGTGGGACTGTGTGTGATGGATTGTGTGCGGGATTGTGTGATTGTGTGTGTGGGATTGTGTGTGTGATTGTGTGTGCGTGGGGGTGGGGATTGTGTGTGAGGGATTGTGTGTGCGGGATTGTGTGTGTGGGATTGTGTGTGTGGGGGGGGAGAAGGGGGATTGTGTTTGTGGGATTGTGTGATAGTGTGTGGGATTGTGTGTGTGATTGTGGATGTGATTGTGTATGTGTGGGATTGTGTGTGTGTGATTGTGTGTTTGGGGGGGGGAATTGTGTAGGATTGTGTGTGCGTGATTGTGTGTGTGTGTGGGGGGGATAGAGTGTGTGATTGTGTGTGTGTGTGGGGGGGGGGGTTGTATGTGTGTGATTGTATGTGTGGTTGTGATTGTGTGTATGTGTGGGATTGTGTGTATGTGGGATTGTGTGTGTTTGTGTGTGTGTGTGTGGGGGGATTGTGTGATCTTGTTAGTGTGGGATCGTGTGTGTGTGGGAGGGGGTAGTGTGTGTGATTGTGTGTGGGGGATTGTGTGTGTGGGGGGATTGTATGTGTGATATTGTGTGGGATTGTGTGTGTGAGTGTGATTGTGAGAGTGTGATTGTGTGTGTGTGTGAGATCAGGGTCGCCAACAGAAATCATGGGGCACAGGAAAAATGAAAGGAGCAGTGCCGAACCTCCCCCCCCCAACACATAGCGCACCTATCACGTAAATATTTTTTTAGCACGTAACTTTAACTTAACCCCCAATGCATATAAAAATACACCCCCACCCCCAATACATCTACAAATATACCCCACTCCGCCCCAATACATCTACAAATATACCCCACTCCCTCCCAATACATCTACAAATATACCCCAACCCCCCCAATACATCTACAAATGTACCCCAACCTCCAATACATCTACAAATATACCCCACTCCCCCAAATACATCTACAAATATACCCCAACCCCCCAAAACATCTGAAAAATACCCCAACCCCCCCAATACATCTGAAAAATACTCCAACCCCCCCCCCCCCAATACATAAATAAAATACACCCCCATACCATATAAAAATCAGGCTTACCATGGGGATTATCTCAGTCGGGCCTGTGGCTGTAGGGGGAGGGGGGGCGGTGTGCGGGGGCCAAGCAGCTGGCAAGACTACGGGGGGGCAGTGGCCCGGCAGCTGGCGAGATTGGGGGGGGCGGCAGCTGGCGGAACTGCGGGGGGGGCGGTGAGTGGCGGGTTTGCGCGGTGGCGGGGGCCTGGCAGATGGCGGGACTGCGGGGTGCTGGCGGTGGCAGGGGCCCGGCTGCAGGTCACAGCAGTTGCTGCTGGCCCTGCCCCGCTGCAGGCACCTCTCAGTCCTACAATGGTTGCTCGTACGCATGCTGGGCCTCCCTCTCACGCCGGCGCACCGGAAGCTTAACCCAGCTGACTTATGGTGCTGCTGAGAGACCTGGCACGGGTGCAGCATTTTATTATTGGGGGTGTATTTTTATATGTATTGGGTTGGGGGTGTATTTTTATTTATGTAACCCATTTTCCCCCCGCTCCCCCCCCCGGTCGCAGACTGGACCCCTAGGGTGTAGTGAGGGCTGGCTACATGCATGTTGGTGGTGCATACCTGTGAGGAACAGGAGGGCCTGAGTCTCCCACGATGGTATTGGGGATAACAGGGACAAGCTTCTGGGGTATATGCCTTCATCTTTAGTGGTGGTGGTGCAGCGCCTCCATCTCTGGCAAGCCCTTAAGTAGTAGGGTGAAATCCTTCCAGAGAAGCCCTTGCTCCATGGCGAGAGATTTCAGTCTCACACAGTCTCTTTGTATAAAAACAGCAGTCTCTTTATTGTACTCCAGCAGATCAGTAACAGCACACAGCAGCAACAGCACACCGCAAATCACTTCAAATGTAGTGTACAGGGCTTTCTTCCTCGCTCTCCTTTCCCTCCAGAAGTGCACCCTCAGGATGGGCTGTCTGGAGCTGCAATACTCCCCACATCCACCCCAAGGTATAGGCCCTCAGGGTGAGGCTAACTCTCCCCTCACACTCTGCAGGGCGATGGGGCATTGGTCCACTGTACTATAGTGCTATCATGACTACTCAATATGGCTGAGTATCTCCTCTCCTGTCTCCTTCAAACTCCCAGACCATACTCTCTCTGCTCCAGCAATAGACTAGACTGCCAGAACACACAGGAGCAGCCCACTAAATCAAGACAGCCCTGCCCATCATGATGTCAGCAGGCCCCTCCCCTGTGTCTCTGCCTTCCACACAGTCAGGGTGCCTACCTCCATCAATCAGGCCAGGGCTTGAAGCGGGGGAAACCCATGATAACTACTGGCGGCCTGCCCTTAGCAGGACTTACACCAGTAGGAGAAAGATATATAGCCCAAAATCTTACCAGGGCTACATATGTATTAGGGGGGTTAAGTAATAGTTGTGTGCTAAAATTAGTTTTTCCGTGATAGGTGCACTATGTGTTGGGGGGTGGAGGGGCTGCTCCTTTCATTTGTCATGTGCCCCATGTTTTCTGTTGGTGGTCCTGATTGTGTGTGTGTGTGTCTGTGTGTCTGTCAAGTGAAACAAACTATATGAAAAACTTTAAAATAGTCAATTCTCCCGTAATTTAAAGTAAAAGTACTGTAAATTCAGCATACAAACAGAAATTACAACTCCTCTCCATTTCAGCCTTCCCCCTTGATCTTGTCCCCGCCCCTCTGCCTTCTGTCACTCTCCTTGTCGCAAGAGATGTCTCCCAAACTCAAATGACAACTTTCGCTTGGGCTACGGAGACGGGAGACACGCACGAGCAGCCATTGTGGGACTGAGAGGTGCCTGCAGCTGCGCAGGGCCAGCAGCAACTGCTGTGACTTGCAGCCGGGCCCCTGCCACTGCTAGCCCCCTGCAGTACCGCCAGCTTCCAGGCCCCTGCCACCCACCGGCCTCCCGCAGTCCCGCCACGCACTGCAATTCTGCCAGCCGCCGACCCCCCACAGTCCTGCCAGCTGCCGGGCCCCCCCCACCACAAACCACCCCCCCCCCCCCCCCTGCAGCCACCGGCCCGACCTGAGATAATCCCCAAGGTAAGCTTGATTTTTATATGTATTTGGGTTTATTTTATATATGCAGTGGTGGGGAGTAGGGTATATTTGTAGATGTATTTGGGGGGAGTGGGGTAGTGGGGTATATTTGTAGATGTATTGTGGGGGAGTGGATATATTTTTAGATGTATTGGGGGGGTGGGGTGTGTTTTAATATGTATTTAAATGTATTGGGGGGTTAAGTAAAAGTTACGCACTAAAAAATATTTCCGTACTGCTCCTTTCATTTCTCCTGGGCCCCATGATTTCTGTTGGCGGCCCCGATCTCACAATCACACAATCACACAATCACACACACACCCACACACAATCACTCACACAATCACTCACACATACACATACACACACACAATCACACTCACACACAATCACTCACACACTCCCCCCCACACACACACACACACAATCCCACACACACACACAATCCCAATCCCACACCCACACACAATCACACACCCCCCCTCTCCCTGCACTCACACACAGACACCTTCCCCCTCTCCCTGCATCAGAAGTTATCTGATTGGTTACAGCCTGTAACATGATGAGACCGTTTCTTTAAAAATACAATTCTACTGACTACAGAGATTCACATCGCGCTGTCGCCGTCGCACCTACTATAAGCGAATGCTACAGATTCAATGCATTTGTTTTGAAGCGACGTCACGTTTTTGTCGCCGGCACTATAAGCGCAGCCTTTGCGTTTCAATGTTAATCAATAGAGATGTCAGAATGTCTTCAAATGTACTTCTCAAATATTTGTCTGAAGTTCTGTGAGCTAGGAACTGCACAGAAATAGTTGGGTGCAATATTTTTACCAGATTACCTAAAAGTTTTCCAATTTCACCAGAATTTCACAAAAATTGCATAGATAGCAGCATATAAACCTTGCACATGACCTATAATGCTTGGTGCATTTTTGTAGCTAAGTGCATTTTTTGCAAAAACCAAATGGCACATTTTCGCCTGACTAACCTTTGAACAATTGATTGCTAGTATTCTTCTGAATGACTAATACTAGTTCCAATTCCATGGGCTGTTTTTTTACATACAGTAAGGTTTGGCTCTTTTCCATGTAACTAAAGGGAGTCCTCCGGTTGTTAGGATAAATGAGCACCTGAGATCTGATTAGGCTCATGGGGCCTACCAATTTAAATGTTATTTCCTTTGAGCACGTTTTTCTCTTCTAAAAGCTTAACCTCTTAACCTCTGGTGGAGGGTACAATATATTTTTATAATACAAAAAAAATATCCAGTTCTGTGCTAAATGGACCTTCAAAACAATTTCATGCAGTGCCCAGCAGAAAAAGGTTCAGGTTCAATGGTACCATAATATAGGATTCCATATAGATCAATGAAATAATTAACCAATAAATACACACAATTGAACAAAAACTCCCAATGGCTATTCACAAGAAAGTGAGAATAATCAATGATATAATTTAGGTCACACGGTTTAATCTTTTACATTCTAGCAATCCGTTTGGATTTCTTTGTAAAAGTATATTTTATATAGATGCAAATAAATCTCAAAGTACATTTGTATCTAGTACAGAGTTAAATTTAGTCAGCTGAGATAGTCATCATATATTTTGATTTATATTGATTCAAAGGAAGGCAAACAAAAAGAAATACTTGGTCCCATAAGGAAAGAAAAGGAATTCTTTCCCGACACTGAGCCAGATCCACAAAGCTCCGTTACTGACATATCGTTAAGTGCTAACGGGTATTTTTAAAATCTCACTAATGCAGTGTTAAGTCCTGTTTTCAGGTCTCTCTCCCCACTTTTTCCTCCTCTCCCTTCATCTCTCCCGCCAGCGTCTGGAGGGAGCTAACACCACCTTTAGGTAACACAGGTGTAATGCAAGCATGTAGAAAAGAAAGAATTGCCGGCGCCAAATCAGTCCTTTAAATAATAATAAATCCGAATAAAAACCAAACCGTCTCTTGCAAAGTCCAAAAAGTGTCCTTGAGCAAACAGGCAGTGAAGGGGTCAACGAACGGCTCACACCAAATGATAGTGCAATATGTAAAAAAGTGAAGAAAACAAACAGATAATGGTGCAGTACGCCAAAAAAGTTGAAATTAAAACATTAAAAACTCACTCATGACAAACATAACACACAATGACAGACAGACACTAGCAAGACTATAATCCTAACAAACAGCTATTTATTAACATTGAAATACTGGGTTCCGGAGGAAACAGCACTTAGGTCCAGAGGGGTAAAATTGAAACCCTACTTACAGGACAGTGGATGGTAAAAGCAGTAAAGCTGAAGATCGCTCACGTGCTCCTCTCTGATGATAACTGGAGCTCCTTTAGGGATTGCCTCGTGTGGGGGATGGATGTTGAGTCGCACGAAAACCGGAACTTCCTGGTGGATGTGACGTCACACGCTGCGGTGTTCCTGAAATCACTGCTCCTCTTCCTCTCCTTTCCCCCCACAGCCTGCACAACTGCTTCCAATATCCTCCACAACCAAACAGACAGCTCTAAAAACAGGATAATCTCCCAACGACGTTTCATGCACATACGTGCACTTCTTCAGGGGTAGAAGTGTTCAGTATTTGCCAGGCTGCCTGCAATATTTATTTCAAGTATTGTCATTATTTATATTTTTTTAGTGCTGTTTTGCACCGTCTTTTTTCGTTAATGCAAGCATGTGCTAATTTAATATGCTGTTAAACTTATTCTAATAAAACACAACAGATCCTTGTGTATCTGGGCCTCAAAAATCCTGTAACCTCATTAACATTTTGGGCTGGGAAAGGCAATATTTTTTTTGTATACTTGATTGTTTGAGACAGTAGGGTTAACAATATTCCACATTTCCCACACATGTATTACTTGTAAAATAACTTATTGTTAAGGTGCTAAAGATATGGATTTTGTGAGATTTGATAGGCCACATATATATTTTTTAAAACGTGTTGCATGTGTTTATTAGACGCCTAGCTTCTTCCTGTACTAGAGTGTCCATGGTAGTCAATTTCAGTGGTGGTGCAGAATATCGCATTTCACCCTAACACATCTATACAGTACGTGATCTAAAGACAATGGGCCATATTTACTAACAGTCTTCTACCAATAGTCACCATCCGAAACTGGAAGACAGCTTAGAGCTTTTAAGTGAATGCGCTTTAAGATGTATTGCAACGTCAGAAGGTGTCTTATGGCAGAATACTGCTTACTAAATATTGACCTACATTTCCCTTACTCTCTGAAGAGTAAGACACTCAAGGTGAATGTACAGATGCAGCGCCGTTTTTCGTGTGCGCTACTGTACTCCAAACGGCATTAACGCGGCCAATCGTCCCAGGCACATATGTTTATCGCGGTTGCTTTGTTTGAATTTCATGAATTGTGTGCAATTAAATGCAATGAAATGAATCAATTGTAATGTGTACAGTACAGTGCTACTGTGCTACTGTGTCAATTTCAGATGTTAAAAAGCCAGAACACTAAAATGCCATTTTATGCACTCGCCTGCACTCGCGTCTTAACACGGTTCGGTTGGAAGAAATCCTGCGCCATGACATGGGTTTTCCGAGGTATACACCACATGATTTGTTCGAATAACGGCTGCTGCATCTGTAGATGATTTCACGAAAATGCTGGGCGCAGCAAATGTACAATGTTTATAAGTTTTGTGAACCTATGCAAATAATTAGCATATCTTTAGCTGCTAGATTGTTTTACCATGTGCTTTTTTAAAGGCATCTTGTTTTTTATTACAGTTATGTAAAATAATTAGTGATTTATTTATGTATTCATATTTTTTATTTATTTATTTAGGTAATGATATTATAGAATGGCTGATTAAGAAGTTCTCCATCAGTGAAGAAGGTGAGCTATCCTGTATTGTTCCTTTTTCATGGTTATAGGACTGCAAAGAGTGACAAATGAGAAGAACTATTTGGTCTACAGTATTTCCATGATTCAATGTGCTGTGAAGCTGATTCTAAGGGCAGTTAAAATGTGGAATTCATTACCCATGGAGACTGTGATGGCAGATACACTAGAAATGCTTAAAAAACGTTTGACCTCTTTTTAAAAAGGAAAGGTATACAAGGATTTACCAAATAACTAAACATGGGAAGGATGTTGATCCAGGGAGTAATCTAATATTTGGAGTTAGGAAGGAATTATTTTTTTCAGTTGATATTCAACTGGGGTTTTGTATGCCTTCCTCTGGATCATCTAAGTAGAAATATAGGATAAAGTATTTGTTGTCTACATTTAGCATAAGTTGAACTTGATGGACGTACTGTATGTCTTTTTTCAACCCCATCCACTCTAAAACTATGCACCATAGAATTATATAAAACAGCAAAAATTCCATGCATATAGATAAAATTAAAATCCTTACTTGTGATGCACTCCAAAGGATAGACTAAGGGGGCTATGCACTAAACAGTGATAAGTTATTCTAAGAGCGCAAAGTGCTTTTAGAACGTGATATTGCGCTCAGCGCGATTCACTGAGCAGTGATAACAGGCACTTTGCGCTCTA
This sequence comes from Ascaphus truei, assembly GCA_036426205.1. Taxonomy (NCBI): domain Eukaryota; kingdom Metazoa; phylum Chordata; class Amphibia; order Anura; family Ascaphidae; genus Ascaphus; species Ascaphus truei. Next base: position 13,304 of record WSYH01015000.1, read on the forward strand.
AAACAAGTCCCACTAAGCTCGTACGATCAGCTAAATGCGCTGATTTCTGCCAGTCTGTGCGATATTTAAAGCTACAATAAGTGATTGTGCTTTAAAAATGCGCCGAAAAAGGTACGCCAGCTCAAGGCAGACGCTAAAGGAGCAGGACTTAGAAACATTTCTTTGTTTTCATTTTTTGCCGGCACACCATCCATACAACAGGCCGGCGGGTATCCCCGGCTGACCCCATGGATTTCACCGGGTGATCCACGCGGGCATCCGGGGTCCCCGCGGATGTCCGGGTGTCTCTGCGGGCCTGCGGTACCAATGGTGTGTCCCAAAAAATTATATTTATATTTGTAAATAAATACACCCCCCGCCCCCTAACACATACAATACAGTAATGGGCAATATTACTATTATCCACATATGGATAATAATGCATTTGCCCATTTACAAGACATGAATCACAATAATTACAGTTAATACGTATTGCACTTACCTTTACCATGCACGCATGATGAAGGCTGTCTTCATCCTCATCCTGCCCATGTCCCCTCCGGAGCTGCAAAACATACACAAGAATAAAAATAGCCAATGTAATGTCCCCTAACCCCTTAATTACCTTAGCGGTTAATAACCGCTATAGTAATTAAGGGGTTAACCCGCCCTCCCCCACCACTCACTCAGGAGGCCTAACCACCCTCCCCCACTACCCCCACCCATGAGGCCTAACCATCCTCACCCTTTACCCACAGGGAGGCCTACATACCCTGACTTGGGGACAATACCCACTTCCCCCACCCCCACTACAAACAATAAACATCACTATATTTAATAAACAATACATAACCCACCCCATAATACATGATTTATTCTTTTAAATATAGTGTTAATACCCAAGGCCCACGGGAGTCCCCCGGTGGTCCTGGCAGGTGTCCCCAGGCCCCACAGTGTCCCAGAGGGGGGTCCCCACAGGGACAAGTATTGGGGGGGGTGTATTGCACAAGTGTGGGGGGTGCCCACAGGGTCTGGAGGCGTAAGGGTTGTCCCCGGCAGATGCCGTGGTTCTCCAGGTGGTCTCCGCGGGTCACCGTGGGCGCCAAATGGGGTCTCCACGGGTGGGCCTGCGGGTGTCTGGGGGGCCCCGGGTCAGCCCCACAGGTGTCTGAGGGTCCTCGGGTGGTTCCAACGGAGGTTTGGGAGCCCCTGGGTACCCCCCCCCCCAAATACATACAGTACAGTAATGTGCAAAATATCTATTATCCAGATATGGATAATAGATTATTTGCCCATTATTAAACACATAAAACAGCATCAAGAACGTAAATAAATAGAGTTCTACTTACCCCCTGACAACGTGATGGGCATCCGGTCATCAAACGGCCTACATTGGAAAAAAAAATCATTGCAAATTCTTTCAAATGCGAGTTAACCCCTTAGTCACCTTAGAGGATAGTAACCGCGACAGTAATTAAGGGGTTAATCCACCCTGGCCCGATACCAAACCTTCACCCATTCATTTATACAGTG
>WSYH01015001.1:0-14813 GCA_036426205.1 Ascaphus truei
GCGGGTAGTCTGTCCTGTTCATCTATGCTCGTCCCGGGAGGCGGTCTCCACCCCTGTTGATATCTTAGAGGGGTGGGGACCTTGCCTCTGGTCATCATGTGTGACCTCCTTCGGTCTGTGTGTATTGCTTTGCCTGACGTGTCACAGGAAAGAATGCGAATAAGGTATAAAACAGTCTTGGATTTCAGAGAACATAAATACATCATTAGAGACATAGGCCACAAAGTTCCATTTCAATTCCTGTCAATATTATATTAGCTAAGTAAGAAGGCCCATCCTTACAGGGGGCAGACCACTAATTTACAAATAAAAAACATGTTATAAACTTACAGGCTACATGGCTCTCTAATGCAAAAATTCAATCAATTTTTATTTAAATACGAGACCATGAGTTGTTGTGAACTGTGTGTTTCATCCCATCCCCAGGATGATTTTCACAGATAGCAATAGGCAAATCCCACTGGACGACCGTATTGATGTGTTTCTATTAGCTAATAAGAATGCAATGCATGTACAGATGGATCCTTATTTGAGATTTGAAGTGTGGAAAACTAAAATGGTAAAAGTCAACACGCTAAAGTTAGCTATTAGGTATAAATATAGTTTAATTATTTGAACGTTGATCTCGCATGTGCCGGCAAAATTTTGCATACATTTGATCCACGTCTGAAAATAAAATCTGGACATCAGATCAAACATTCCGATGGGTTCAAGAGCAAATACTTACAGTAAGTCTCTTAGCCATTCAAAAGGTGTATAAGTTGCTTATACACAGAATATTCTGCCACGTAGCTCGATTAGAAATCTGTCACAGCCACAGATGTGAAGGATTATTGACTCCTGATGGCTCATTATGTAGTAGGAATTCTGTGATAGTCTGCGTCATCACTGTTTATTTAGTCCTATAAAAAACCTGTTTATGTAATTGTTATAACACAATATTCGCAATCCTAGGTGATTTTTTGTTTGCTACATCTGTATGTTTCACCGGTTCTCTGAGTATCATAGCGAGGTTCCTCGTTGGGCTTACGTACTGCCATGCACTGTTTGCTCCCGTGCCCACCTACGACACGATATGCCATATTTATATTTTGCCTTGTCTTTCCTAGCAGTATTTTACTAAAACAATTTCTGTTTGAAATTGGTTCATTAACTATCTAGCAATCAGCAATTGGCAAGCAGGGGGAATCTTAACAGTATCATTCTTAAAACACTGAGCCCGTCAAGGCGAAAAATATAACATTGTACACAAAAAAAAGTTATTAGACTGCAACCGCTTTTGGCATGGTTGCAACTTCGCTTTGCAGCTTCAGAGTGATGTGGTATTAGGGTAAACCTGTGCTGCCTCAGAAGATGTTAATCCAGAGTTGTACTGATCACTTGGGTGTTATAATAAAGTCAGACTCAACAGCCATCTATTTCACTAACTCCATCAGACCCTGTCATTGGTCCAGTCAGACATTTTCCCAATGTTCAAGACCTAAGGTTTCAAGTGGAACAGTGGATGCATTTCTTGGCCTTCCAGGATTTCAAGGAGCCTTCCCCACTAGACTCAGCAAGCTTGTAAGGAGTCACTGGAAATGGCCTGTCACCTCACTCAGTCTTTCTTTAGCTCCTCTTCTTTTGTCTGCAAAAGAAAAAACAACAGACGGTATATTAAGACCAGTGGTAGATGGAGTGTGTGTATAATCAAATGTATCTCTTTGGAAGCTTGTAACTGCCCTCAGTGCCATAGTGGTGATAACCTTAAGGAAAATAGGCACTAAGTTAAGTAAACTACATTTAAATAAAAATATATTATTGGCAATACAATTACAGTGCTCTTAGAAAACTCACTGCCAGAAACAGAGGTGATCGGTATATTATACCATGTAATCCAGGGGGACGTCAGGAGCCTACAATGCTCTGCTCCCCCAATCCCTCCCCGAAAATCATCCTCAAATACAGCACAGACACAATGTCTTCAGGTACCAATGGCACAGCTTTTATAAATAAAAAGCAAAAGGGGGTGAGGGCGTGCAACCCTGCCATGAGTGCTTCCACCCAGAGGTAAAGTCAACTGACACCTAAATTCATGACCGCCAACAGGTCCGCCCAAAGTTCAGACCGACTCAGCTGACTGACGTCCAGCGTGAGATTGGCCCCAGGTACTCAAAGACAATGAGCAATGCCCACGCACCAACCATATGTAACGGGGCTACCCAAACAGGAGGGACCGCAAGGATGCAGGTGGGGATGGTTTGAATCACCGACAAACAACTGCGCGTACCGGATGCAGAGTCATAGTATGTAGCCAGGTCAGGGTAGGAGAGGTTAGGATGGTCGTGATAATCGCGTGGTCCTGGGGTTGGAGAAGTCGGAATGGTCGATAGTGAGTAGCCGGGGGGTCAGGAATATAGAAGGTCGGAGTCCAAATACAAGCCGAAGGTAGGGGTCAGAGAATGCAAGAGTACAGAGAACAAGCAAGGGTCAGGTACAACAAAAGCAGCAGGCAGGAACAAGGCAAGGTAACAGCAGGTTGCTTGAGGCAAGCATGGAAGTCACAAAAGGTTATGCTCAGCACAACTGCGGAGGAGGGCTGGCTGAGGATATAAGGGAGTACAGCCTAATGAAGGGCTGACCCAACCAGGCTTCTGAAGGGATGAATAATCAGACTTATTCTACATTGATAAGCAGGGGGGAAGTGTAGTCATTAGCAGTGCAGCGCCTCCATCTGCCGTTGTCCAGGGAAATGAAGAGATCTTCCCACCGAAGAACCGATACCTCTCCCCCCCAGTAGATAAGATCACCACCGGCGGAGGTATATGCAAACAGGATGGTTCTATCTCTCTCTCTGTGCAGAACATGTACACGGCAGGTTCTGCCCAAAAAGTCACTCTCAGTTACCAATTGATAGGATGGTCCCTGGACCTTCACTTAAAGGCCAAGGGAACCGCAGCAGCCCCAACTCTTCCCTGCCCTCCAGCAGAGGCAGAGGGTATGGTACACACTCAATCTACCCCGAGGGAAGAGGAACAGAGAAGCCCAATAGTCGGCTCTTGGATGTGGTGACCAGCCCTCTCAAAGTGGGTAGAGGCACTCCTGAATTTGGGCAGCACTGCCCTTAAGTATCGCCGGGAGGAGGCAACAAGGTCTGACTCATTATTGGTATGACCGGCTGATGTCACGCCCCTCCCGCTGTCACTCAAGTGCAGCTCCTTGGAGGGGAAAACACCCATATCAACTTATGGCAGCTGTTGTACCAGGGCTTACTGCAGGAGGGGAAGCATATAGTAGGCCACAGATGGCAGGTTACACATGTATGAGAGAATCAATCATCATGGAGGTAGTTAGAGCAGCAGGGCGGGTGTCTTCTGACCACCAAAAGTGGCACAGGCACAAAAATAAAAGGATATTAAAAAATTTGTAATAGCAAAACGTGAGAATGAAGCAGGAAACGGAGAGATTAGGGGGAAGAAGGAGAAAAAAAGAGAGAAAGTGAGAGTGCGGTAAACAAAGGCAGATTTGTATTAGATGATCATATACTTCATTCGGATTTATTATTTCTATGCCCTACAAATCTCACTGTCCCCAGAAGCTTTCAGTGTTAGAGACAGGATGCTAGACCTGATGGACCATTTGGTCAGATTTAGGATTGACAATTGTTTGTTTTTATAAATGAAAATCTTATGTTCCTCTTTTTTTAGTAACACTAAGCACCTGCTTTCACTAGATCATGGGCCATATTTACTCAGCAGTGCTACTCCTAAGACACCTTCAGCACGCCTTGTACTTATGGCCTTGGAGCCTGTTCAAGTGACGCGCTGCAAAGTGTCTTCCAGCATGGAAGGTCTTCATGGAGGAGCACTTCTTAGTAAAGATGGTGCATAAGTTTCAAATCTAAAAACCAATGCAATTTCATTGAATATCCTCATCCGTTATTGCCATCGCTGGCAAAACGTAATGAATAAGTTGATAATATTATGTTACCTTTCTCCTCTGCACAGATTTCATTTTGGTTTCAATGTCCTCCCTTGTTAGAGTTTCTTCTTCTTCTTTTTGTTTTCAGTTTTCGAGCTTTGCTGGAGGCTTCCTTAATGGTTTTTCTGATGTACCACTGAAAGCATGGAAATGCACTACAGGAACCCCATTGTATTCACTGCACCCAAATGGAACGGAGAACATTCTTTTTAAGCATTTGTTGAAAACTGGAATTCCCTTGAAAAACTCCTATTTAAAGAAATAAATTAATCTCCTTAGTTGTCTTATGTTTTCCCCTTTCTCCCTGTTGTTAATTATTTAAACCCTCTATTTCTTAAGTATGCGCCCTTACTTTTTTATTGAATCATGCCTCTAAAACCCCCACGGTTGAAATCTGTACCCCAACAACTCGTTTGGAAAAACTCAAATATAATGAAGTTATTGAAGAAGAAAGGAATTTATCCTGAAAACAAGACAATTTTGATGTAAAACACTGTTGTAAAAAAAAAAAGTATATATTATTATATATTATATATAGATATATATATATATAATATATATACTAAATGGGTACCCACTTTATCAGTCTACGTAACCAAAAAAAAAATAACGCTTTTTTCTTTAATAAAATATTCATTTTATTAGCCTGTAATCTTACACCTGGGATTATGAAGCCTTCAAGTGTTGATAAATAAAAGACCAGTGAAGTGATTTGTACTTCTCAGCTGAGATCTCTGGGAGGTTAAAGCCGTTTTAGATTGACATATAGAAAACTGTGAAAGCAACAATACAAAGGTACTGTACAGTATCTAGTTAATACTCAGTGAAACAAAACAGTTGTGGCTTTAAATTCCTGTTTAATAACAAATACATTTTTTTAAAAGACTGTTCATTTGTGGATTTCCTTCAGCTATCTTTTAATTTTTGGAATGAAAGATAAGAACCAAAGGACAAATATCTTAAAGCGGCAATGCCCACAAGGGCATTTTTTTCTGTTGAACATTGATTTTTCTTATACTAATCGGAAAACTGTTGCTATTTAGTGCTGGGCCCAATGGTTCCCAAGATAATTACTAGTATAGATATCGGTGTTCAAAGTTCCCCTAAGTAAACAACACAGCCGTCAATCTGGCAGGATCCGCAAGACAACAGGAAAGCCGCAAAAGTCATCGGCGGTGACACCAGCGACCTGGTTGATTCCTCAGTGATGGGCACAGTCTTCTTCACTAGTCTTTCTCTTCGGGAATGCGGTGGTTCCAGAAACTGAAATGAGTCTGCTTCAGAACCGCAGAATCCCCTCCAATTATGTAAAAACATAAAAAAAATGAGTTTTTTGCGCGAGTGTAGTTGTGCTTAGGTTAGAAGTAGAAAAAGGACGTATGCTTCAATTGTCTGAGAAAATCTTTGCAAAATGGGAAAAAGACGAAGATTTGTTGATACACTCACCAGGACATCATAGATTCGCGTTTTTAACCAAAGTGGTTGTCTCTGATTCTCCACTGAGTCAAGAGCTCCTCCAGGAATCTGAGGACTTCTGCCTTTCTCTATCCTGCTGATTGCCATGGTTACTGTTGGCAAGGAAGGTCTTCATCAAGATAATACAAAAAAAACAAGACAAGAAATGTTAACTTTTCATTAAGAAGGGGAATAAACCTCTTCAAGGTGGATAAAACAGGTCTGCACAGCAAAATCATTTTCTTAGATATACAAGGGCTCATTTGGTGAAGGAATAAAAATGCAATATCATTAACTATACAAAATACTACAGAGGGCAGGTATCCCTTAATTTGTGCACTCTGAGATAAGAGTTGAGTATTTCCTATAAAAACAGAACATTTCATCAAGGGAGAAATCAGGGCCGCTAGGTGGCTTCTCTCCAATCACTGGACCACAATGCTCAAGGGGCAAAATGCTGGAAAAAAAGTCAGCGGGAGGTATGTTATGTCTAATTATCTGAACGTCCCGTCATTTTTATAATTAATGAGAAAACGTAACATGGCGACACACTTTATTCGAGCTCGGCTAGTCCCACGAATTCGGGTATAACCCGGGGTTGAGGTTTGTGACTGTTTTTCTGCCGAGTGCATGGGTTATTTTCCAGGCAGGGATTGAAGCATTTTATTCCCGACTGGCTGCAATACTGCCAGTATATATTATATATACTGGCATTATAATTCATGAATTTATGCCATTGGTAGACACGCGAAGCATTGCAGCCTATTAAATCCTAATCATTATCCATTTAACAGATCAGCCGCCCGTCAGCCAGGCATGAACCCAGGTGCGGAAGGCAAACGCAACGGGGGGTCGTCAGAGGTGAGGAGCGGCGCACACATTCCAGGTATCTGCCAGGTACATACTGGGTATTTGCTCGAATAAATAAGTGTGTGGGCAGTATGCACCAATTTGCACCAATTTGCACCATTTCATATTTCGTTAAAAATTCTGGGGAGGAGTCTGGGGACGGATCGCCCCCCCAGCATTTTTACAAAATAAATATGAAATGGTGCAATGGTGCATACGTTTTCTATTCATTTATAAAAATGAAGTGAGGTCAGATAATTTATACATAACATAGCCCCCCAATGAGTTATCCTCTCTCATGTGTCACTCCATTTCCCTATCCTCTCACCACCCCTCCCTCATCATCTCTCCACCTCTGCTTCCCTGTCACTCCTCCCTAATATTCTCTCCCTCACCTCTCCCCCCCCCTTTCGAACTCCGTTTTCGCTCTCACCCCCTCCGTTATTCTCCTCACTCTCCTCACTCATCCCACCTCCCTTGCCATTCTCACATCCTCCATCCCACAGTCTCTCACCCTACACTACACTCATTCTCTCACCCTCACTCACCACTCTCACCCTCCCTATGCTCTCATTCGCTCACTCTCTTCACCCTCCTCCTCTCTTCGCTCTACCCTCCTCCCGCTACTCACCCTCCCTCCTCTCATTCTCTCTCACACTCCCTCCACTCATTCTCTTTCACCTTCCCTCAGCTCAGTCTCTCTCACCCTCCTCACTCCATTTCTCCTCCCTCCACCCTCCCTCACTCTCTCACCCTACTCCTCATCCTCCTCTGCTCATTCCTACTCTCACTCCCCCTCCCTCCACTCATTCCTCTCTCACCTCATACCACTCATTCTCTCTACCCTCCATGGCTCATATTCTCCCTCCCTTGGCCATCTTTGTCTCTCACCCTCCCTACGCTCATTCTCTCTCAACCGCTCACTCCGCTCATCCTCCACTCATTCTCTCTGCTCCCTCCGCTCAACCTCTCACTCCTGCGCTCAACTCACCTCCCTCCTCTCATCTCTCTCACCCTCCTCCACTCATTCGCTCTCACCCTCCCTCCCGCTATCCTCTCACCCCTCCTCGCTCATTCTCACCCATTCTCCCTCCGCTCAACCTCTCTCACCCTCCCTGGCCTCAACTCACCCCCCTCCTTCATGTCTCTCAGCCTCACCCCCCGATCCAACTCTTCTCGCCGAAAACGCCGCTCACTCTCTCACCCTCCGACTCATTCTATCTACCTCCTCCAACCAGCTCTCCCTCCCTCACTCCACTCATTTCTCTAACACCCTCCTACTGTTTCATCTCGCCCATCCTCCCTCCGCTCAATTCTCTAACCCTCCTCACCATTTTCTCTCACCATCCCTCTGCTCATTCCTCTCAACATCCCTAGATCATCACTAATCTTTCTTCACCTCCTCAGCTCATTCTCTCTACCCTCCTTTGCTCATTCTTCTTCACCTCCCCCACTCATTCTCTACACCCTCCCTCACTCACTCCTCTCCTCCCTCTCACTCCTCACCCTCCTGTCTCTCGATTTCTCTCTACCCTCCTCGCTCATTGCTCCACCTCCTCTCGCTCATTCTCTCTCACCTCTTCGCACTCCTCTTCTCACCCTCCCTCCGCTCATTCCATCACCTCATCCGATTCATCCTCCCTCATTTCTCTTCACCCTCCCTCTGCTCCTTTCTCTTACCCTCCCCCCTTCATCTCTCCTCACCCTCTCGCTCATCTCTCCTCACCCTCCCTCTGCTCATTCTCTCTCACTCCCTCCTCTCATTCTCTCTCACCCTCCTCTCATTCTCTCCCCATCCTCCGCTCATCGTGTATGTTTCAGACAGCACACGTCACTTACACAGTGAAATCAGGAGTAACATTTTGCAGTGGCAGACTTTCCGGCATAAAACCCCTCATGGGGTTATGTACCAAATAGACTGTAGTAGCACCATGCCAGCAAGTTATTTCCTGCCTGAGGTCTGTCAAAATATAAGTTAGTATGTACCAAATTTCAGAAATTTGACTCATTGTGTTAAAAAAGACACGGGGAATTTGGTATATGCCAATGGATCTTTCGCTATAAAAACATAGGCCCCGTTTTCACTTTGCCCCATGTACACCAGCTTCGGATTTTTCAGGAGAAGTAGAGAGACACACACATTGCAAAGAGATTCACAAAATACCAATACATACATGGCAGATTGGTTGTTTGGTGATGCAGTACTGGTAATCCAATTTGGATGTACCTGCAGGTGATTGCCTAAGAAATGTAATCCCAAGGATAGACTATTGCAGGCACACAATTAATACAGCAAATGAAAATAATGCCGGTGTGCTCTGGCAGAAAGGGAAATATTGCAAGTCCCAAACAACCATAGAGTGCTACATTAAACGCTGCTTATCACGGACTAATGCAACAACGGTGTGCTATCAGTCATAAGAACCATGGCTGATTAAACACCTGTTTTTTGCATTAGTCCATTGTGCCCTCTGTTTCTTGTACCACTCTAAATATAATCCACTTATTTTAGACATGATAGATGATGAACCTGTGTGGCAATTGTCTTTAATATAGGCGATTAGAGAGCTGTTAGGGGCTCAAAATAACATCCCATAGTGAAAACTACACCATTCACTGCCAAAGGGTCTATTACACGCAAAAGAGCAAAGGATTGCAAGCCCCCTCGACACAAAGGGCAATAAGCAAGTCTTAAAAATGTACCATTTTATTCGACTCGGTTGCTAATATATTAAACCCTATTGCTCTATGTGGCAAAATTGTGTGTGAAGAATTTTGGTAAATTCATTTTTGACATCATTTCAAAACACACAATCTTTTTAAACCTTGACATGCAGTGCCGTGTACATGTTAAGCGTGTACATGTTAGGCGTACATGTTTAGGCGTGACACATGCCTGCCAAAGGAGAGGCTGGACAATTCAAGTCTATCTGGTTTCTTATCATCAAGTTTTTCAACAATGGGAAAAGGCAGACAAGACATCTCTTCCTGGAGACACAAGAATAACAATTGACATATGCAAACATAATTACGTATGAGACTATGAAATTCTTAATTTGGACCAACAACGGTGAGACAATCGGTAATAAATGCTTATTACAGCAGAATTGTGGTTAAAAACTTATGATTCCACTAATGAAAATCACTGCAAAGCAACAGAAGACCAATGGAGATAACGGACGCAATGTACTAAGATCATATTTAAAAAATGTTGGTGCATCAAAATGTTAGTGCTGAAAAATAGTAAAAACCTTCAAATCTGTGACTATATAAGAAGGTCGTTATGTGACTTCATACATAGATACGACGCATGGTTCATTCTTGAAATGAAGTGGACGCATTGCGTCATGCTCTATACCAAATGATACCGTCACGGGAGACCAGAACTCTTTCTCGGGATCAAGTCGCCACCGGAATGCCTTACCCGGCGCAGCTCACTCCTGTGGGGAATGGGAAGTCCAGGAAGCGCTGGCTGCAAGTCGCAGGCAGGAAGTTTAAATCTCCTGCTGCAGAAAGCTCGCAACCTCGTCTTGGGGTGTCCCGGGCACAACGATTACATACACGCTCTCGCCTCAGCAAAGGTTTGTGGAGCCGAGATCGGCTGCACCTTTTCTAGAGTCCCACCTCCATAGAAAATCATTGAGAACAGGGGCAGCGGCTAATCACAGCACATATGCTGTGGTTGGGCCAATCACAGCGCGAGGGCTCACTTGTGTTGGCCAATCTGGGGCGCACAGATATATATATATATATTTGAGTGCATATCATTTACCTCAGTGCATCATACACATCCAATCTGTGGTGGGCCCAAAATCCTTGACATAAAAACATTTTTGATGCTAAGATGCACATTGGGGAGGAAAGGGTAAGTACATGGCACACAAGTGCAATGATCTTTTTGATTCCATATGTCAATTTTACCCAAATTCCATTTACGATGTTAGTACACAGACCCCAATATCGCATATTTACAGTATTAGCACAATTTGTGATTATATTGTGGATTTGGTTTCAAAGAAAGTGCACAAGCCATGAAATCTGGTATAAGTACACAGATCCGAATACGCAAACTGAAACTGCTTCCTTGGCACTGCGAGCTTCTGCGGGAATATTCAGCCTGCTTCCCTGCACAGATTCTCGAATGAGAACATTTAAGGCCTTTTTTCGGGTCGTTGAGGAGCAGTAAACAGCAGATATGTTTTCACAGTGGAGCGTGGTGATAGACATATAGCACATAACCAAGGACAAATGAGTGACCCCTTTGACAGCAGTTTTACTCTGGTATGCAAGTAAGCATCTCCTTCACTAGTTACATAGCAAGGTCTAATTAGGGAAATATTCTCTTCTGCTGATGTTGGAGGTAAATCATAGCGGAGGGGTACTTGTTTGCAAGTTTGCAGATCTCGGATTAATTACAGCTTGCTACTTTTGGTTCGAGAAAACACGTTTTCTGATTGTCATTTTTTTTCTTAATCTGTAGCTAAATATTTGCAAGCTCAAACAATAAAATCACTAACCTTTAATTAGTTCAATTATTACGAGTGGCGGCAATATGCCATAACAAGGTAAGGATTACAGTGCTCCCATTGAAAATAAAAAACAGGAAACAAAGTAACGTCAATTTATTGTGGCCCCATATTTAGTAAGCGGTGCTATGCCATAGGATATTTATGGAGCAAGATATATTTTTTTTAGGCAGGGGTGTGCAAACTTTTTTGTCTGTGCCCCTGCCTGTCCTCTCCTCTGCTCGTGCCACCCTTTACCTTTTCTCCGGGTCCATCTGAAAGCCGCCGGAGACCAGTTAAGAGGGAGTTACAGGGCCTCGCGCGTTCCCCGGCATTTAATTTAAATGTCGTGGGGAAGAGTTTGGGGCCTCTGTAAGCGCTTCGCTCCCCCCCCCCCCCCAGAAAAGTTATGCCTCCCCGTGTGCACCCATGTCGTAAGACATAGCACTCTAGTAAATATGGGCCTCACTCTCTGAAAGCAAGCCAATTACATTGGGAGGTTGCATACAGTTTTGTTTGTTAACTGACACGGCCCATTTAGTCCCTTTGTTCCATGCATTGCTCTTGGACCAAATCCACATAAGAATGGATAAGAGTTTAACACGTCTTTACTCCAATTCATATGCATGGGAGGAGAGAGTGCTAAAGCTTAGCACCCTTTTGTGTAACTAGGACTAGTGTGACAGCAATTGACAGGGATGTCTCTGCGTCAGGTATAGCTCAGGTATAGTTCACTTGCAATAATCAAAGACACAAACCGAAAACATCGGTGGCGCAAATCTCTTCCACTGGAAACATAATAGGGATCTTCATGATAAGGTACTGTAGGCTGGTGGCCAGTGGACACATTTACTAAGCACTTAAGTTTGAGAGTACCTGTGTCTGAACGCTGTATGTTCCTGCAGTTCTGTATTTTCAGAGTACCCAAGAATTGCCCCTATAACATGCTTGTTAGACCAGGTTTACCGACCGTAATATATCTTTGCCACCGTAACAATAGATATTGCCATATCAGCAACAGCATTTCAGAGTATCTGTACCTACTGTATACTTATTGCATATCTATGTCTCTTTAAACTGAAAAATAACTTGTGTGAATATGGCTTCTGTTCCCTTCTCCCGCACAACACCTCCGACTTAGAAGCAACAAGGCTGTATTGTACCACTTGTAGAACCTTGTGCACCACTTGTGCCATCTGTACTACAGGTTGTGTGCCCATGGGGTACACAACATGCAAGTGTCTCTTTACTTCAGGAAAGTCAAAATGTTCTGTACATATGGAAGAATGGGGATATTATGTAACTTTACCATTCTTTAATTCTATGCTGTCTTCCTCGTGAAAAAATGTCTCTGTAATGCTCCAGCAAACGTTCCCTGCACCTTCATCTTCAAGTCCTAACCCGCTATCCATGGTGCCTTTTGACAGCGCTGATCCATCTCTGCCACTGGAAGCAATGTTTTTAGGTGGCTTATTTTCATCTGGAGACGAAATCGGGAAACAGACACTTGTCTAATCAGATATATGATACCTAATAGCAACACAACTTTATATACCTGCTAATGTAATAATATCATGTTAGCATTGTTAAAGTGCAACATATCTTGTGCAAAGTGGCAATGCTTATGATACACTTCAAATGTTGCCTGAGATGCAAAAATTGTTGCCTACGTTTCTGACTACAGCTAGAGCTAAAAACACACGTGCAATTTTTGAGTAATGCGATTATTTTGTGCCACGATTATTAAAATAATCCTTCTGTATAAGGGGCGTAAAAATGGCATTAGATATTAAGCAAAATCATTCCCATAAAACAAATGGATTTTTAATTGATAAATCTGGTGTAACGTCTTGGTGCCATTTGCAGTCGGTAGTCTTAGATAAATAACCCCTAAGTGGCCACTAAAATAGAGCACTAATGTAAGAAAGGTGGTAGAAAATTGCATTCCAGAATATACTAACAGGGTTGATCCAGAGGGGATAGAAAAGATTTCCTATATACTTAGCAACTCAAGTGTGGTTCTCACAAACTGATAACATTAATCCACAGATAATTACGGTAGGGTCTTTAGACCTTAGGCCTGGTCCCGCTGCGCTCGTTGGCGGGGCGGGGCGGGCGCGAGTTCCCCACCAGCGGGAATCCTCGCGAGGGTCGGTCCCCACTGGCTGCACAGATGACTACACCGTGTGCGCGTCAGCCGCTGAGACACCAGAGAATGGTGTTTCTTAGCTTTGACGGTGACGGTGTGGCTGTGAGCCAATGGGGAGGGGAGGCTTCGGGAGGAGGAGAGGCTTCGGAGGAGGGAGAGGCTTCGGGAGCGGGAGGAGTGTGGAGGGACAGCAGGTGAGTGCCTTTCTCTGTGTGTGTGTCTGAGTGGTGATGCTATCGTGTGTGTATGTGTGTGCCGAGGGTGAGTGCCTGCTCTGTTCGGTGTGTGTGTGTGTATGAGTGCCTGCTGTTGCGCGCGCGTGTGTGTGGATGATGCTGCCTGTGTGTGCGGTGTGTATAATGAGTGCCTGCGTGTGTGTGTTTAAACTACTTTCCAGCTCAGCCCGAGTCCGTGGAGGGAGGGGGGGAGAGTAGCGGGTCCCTCCGCTCAAGCCACCCCCCCCCTCCCTGTCAAACCGCCACCTCCGATCAAACCCCCCACCTCCGCCCACCTCCCGATCAAACCTCCCACCTCCGCCCACCTCCCGATCAAACCTCCCACCTCCCGCCCCCTCCCGCTCCGGCTCCCGCCTCCCTACAGACCGCAGATTGCGGTCTGTGTATGTCAGCGCACCGCCTGTCAGCAGCGCAGGTGCGCTGACTCTGGGAGCGGGGCTTAGCCTTAGGTAGGCCCGCTCCCAGAGTCAGCGCGCCCGCACTGCAGGACAGGCGGGGCGCTGACATACACAGACCGCGATATGCAGTCTCTGTAGGAGCGGGAGGTGGGGGGGGGTGGGAGGTTTGAGCGGGAGGGGGGCGTGGGCTTGAGCGGAGGGACCCGCTACTCTCCCCCCCCCTCCCTCCACGGCTCGGGTAGAGTAAAGCAACACACACACCACAGACAGAGGCAGGCACACACATACACACACACACACACAGACAGAGGCAGGGCACTCACGCACTCAGGCACACAATACACACAGACAGAGGCAGGCACTCACGCACTCAGGCACACACATACACACAGACAGGCACGCACGACACTAGCACCACAGCACTCAGGACACCTCACCGGCAGTCACCACATCCTCGTCACTCCACACTCCTCCCCGCTCCCCGAAGCCTCTCCTCCTCCCGAAGCCTCCCCTCCCCATTGGCTCACAGCCACACCACGTGACGCGTCAACGCTAGGGAACACCATTCTCTTGTATCCCATAGCGGCTGACGCGCCACAGCGTGTAGTAAGCTGTGCAGCCAGGGGGGACCGGGACCGGCTCCGCAGGATTCCCCTGCTGGTGGGGACCTCGCGTGTGGCCGCCCGCACCACCGAGCGCAGCGGGACCGAGGCCTTAGTACCCGAAAAGACCAAGAAAAAAATAATAAAATTTTATTAATTCCAAAATATGATTAAAAGCACATAACTACATTCACACATTTAAAATGACTCCTAATGGAAGTAGCTAGATAGGTGACTGTGTCTCAGTCAGTATAACTATCTCTAAACATCTATTCCAAAATAGATACCATAGTGTTAGAATCTATGGTGTGATCCCGGCAGGATAATACGTGTATAGTGAATGTTTTCACTCTCCTGGATATCTGTCTAAGAATACACATATAATTACAGCGCCGTGACCGGGGCCTTAGCCTAACACTATGGTATCTATTTTGGAATAGATGTTTAGAGATAGTTATACTGACTGAGACACAGTCACCTATCTAGCTACTTCCATTAGGAGTCATTTTAAATATGTGAATGTAGTTATGTGTTCCTTCTGTTATGGTATTTGATGTTGTGTTACATTTTTTGGATCATCAAACAGTACAGACATATCTTTTTGTATGTGATATTAATAGACATTTGTGACCCTGAAAGATTATTATTATGCAATATAT
>WSYH01001520.1:7399-32377 GCA_036426205.1 Ascaphus truei
ACACAGGAGGGAGAGGGAGTACGGGGTGTGAGTAACACAGGAGGGAGTAGGGGGTGTGAGTAACACAGGAGGGAGAGGGAGTAGGGCGTATGATACGTTTTATTGGGCCAATAAGCAGTTGTTCTTTTACAAGCTTTCCGACCTCTCTAGATCCTTCGTCGTGTAAACCCGTCCCTGAGAGGTTGGGAAGCTTGTAACGTATCAACTACTTGTTGGTCCAACACAAGGTATCATAACCCCTACTCCCTCTCCCTCCTGCGTTACTACATGGAGTATAAGGACCGGCACGGCGACCCTCCCTTCTTTGCTTACTGTGGATGGTATTAGAGAGACTCTGGAATTCCCCTTTACACCTCTTATCAGCGTGGTTGTCCTCTGCTGATAAGAGGCTGCTCTGATAGCACCTGGCTGTGTGGGGAGAGGCCGATACGCACAGAGCTTTTGTTTTCTGCGCCTGGATGGAATCTGTGAATGGCACATTCCAAAGTGAATGGCTGTGATCCGCTTGTGTTGATACTGCGCACGAGGAGGCACACAAGTCCCCACATTCCTGTCATTACTTTATCCTTGTACAAAGGCTTTGTAGTTTCAAAGTAGCACTGAAATCCTGATGCCTCTCTGAAGCTTTCCCAGCATGCCCGTTACCTGTAACGTAACCTCTCACTGCCACAGGGGCCTGCGCGGCATTCATCTGCAATATATTTAATATTTATATGGCTTTGAAACTGAAGATCAAATGCGTAACTCCAAACTGCATGTTAACATATCTCACGCGACACACAACGCATGCCGTTTTCCTTGTCTGAAGTTTACACGTTTATTCGCTCTTAGTAAAGTTTGTAAAGTTGAGGCAGCAGCTTTAAGGATTTGCTTTTTACCTCCTCTTGTTGGTGATGCATCTCTCACCTTCCTCACCTGTCACCTTCCTCACCTGTCACCTTCCTCACCTAGATTGGTTTAAAAAAAAAACCTCAAGTCTGCTAATAGTCAGTGTCACACTGATACTTTCCGCTAAATAGGTTCTCGCCCCACGACATGGGTCTGTCCCGTAATGCGGTAAGAGCTTCCTTCGGACTTAAATAATATCCTTGGTAGGTATCCGCCTCTCTACTGCCAGAGGTCCACCACACAGGGTTAAAGATGTCGCATAAGGGACGCTTCCCTCCCAGGCATGTGGTTCATTTGTGGGTTATCCATCACACCGTGGACTCATGGGGTAAACATAACAGGAGGAGTAGGGGGTGTGAGTAACCCAGGAGGAGAGGTAGTACGGGGTGTGAGTAAAACACAGAGGGATGGAGTACGGGGTGTGATACACTGTAGGAGTACTGGTGTGAGTAACACAGGAGGGAGAAGATAGTAGGGGTGTGAGGTAACACAGGAGGAGAGCGGAGTCCCGGTGTGAGTAACACAGGGGGAGAGGGAAGTACGGGGTGTGAGTAACACAGGAGGGAGTACGGGTGTGAGTACACAGGAGGGAGGTGATAGGGTGTGAGTAACACAGAGGAGATGGAGTACGTTTGTGAGTAACACAGCTGGGAGAGAGGGAGTAGGGGTGTGAGTAACACAGGAGGGAGAGTGAGTAGCGGGGTGTGAGTAACACAGGAGGCGGAGTAGGGGTGGTGAGTGCACAGGAGGGAGAGGGAGTATGGCGTAGGATCTTTTTATTGGGCCATAAGCAGTTGTTTCTTTTACAAGTTTCCGACCTCTCTATCCTTCGTCGTGTAAACCCGTCCCTGAAAGAGGTTGGGGAAGCTTGTAACGTAATCAACTACTTGTTTTGTTTTTTTTGGTCCAAACAAGGTATCCTACCGCCCTTACTCCCTCTCCCCCTGCGTTACTACTGGAGTATAAACCGGCACGGCGACCCTCCCGTTCTTTGCTTTCTGTGGATGGGTATAGAGAGACTCTGGGAATTCCCTTTTTACTTACGCCACCTCTTATCAGCGTGGTGTGGCCCTCTGCTGATAAGAGGCTGCTCTGGATGGCACCTGGCTGTGTGGGGCGAGCCGTACGCACGAGCTTTTGTTCGCGCCTGGATGGAATCTGGTGAATGGCAACATTCCAAAGTGAATGGCTGTGATCCGCTTGTGGTTGATACTCGCGGACGAGGAGGCACACAAGTCCCCACATTCCTGTCATTATTACTTTATCCTTGTACAAAGGCTTTGTAGTTTCAAAGTAGCACTGAAATCCTGATGCCCTCTGAACTTTCGTCTCGAGCATGCCCGTTACCTGTAACTGTAACCTCCACTGCCACAAGGGGCCTGCGCGGCATTCATCTGCAATATATTTATATTTTATGGCTTTTGAAACTGAAGATCAAATGGCGTCCTCCAACCGCATGGTTACCATATCTCACTGCTACACACACCGCATGCCCCGTTTCCTTGTCCGAGTTTTCTGCTTTATTCGCCTCTTGAGTTAAAAGTTTGTAAATTGAGGCAGTCAGCTTATTAAGGGATTTGTGCTTTTTACCTCCTCTTTGTTGGTGATGCATGCTCCACCGTTCCTCACCTGTCACCGTTCCCACCTTCACCTTCCCACCCTGTCACCTTCCCCTCACCTGTCACCTTCCTCACCTGTCGCCTTCCTCACCTGTCGCCTTCCTCACCAGTCGCCTTCCTCACCAGTCGCCTTCCTCACCTGTCGCCTTCCTCACCAGTCACCTTCCTCACCTGTCACCTTCCTCACCTGTCACCTTCCTCACCTGTCACCTTCCTCACCTGTCCACCTCCTCACCTTTCCACCTTCGCACCTGTACCATTCCTCACCTGTCACCTTCCTCACCTGTCACCTTCCTCACTTGTCACCTCTCGCCTTCCTCGCCTCTCGCCTTTCTCACCTCTCGCCTTTCTCACCTCCTCACTTGTCTCACCTCCCTCACTTCTCTCATCTCCCTCACTTCTCTCACCTCCCTCACTTCTCTCACCTTCCTCACACCTCTCACCTTCCTACACTCTCACCACCTTCCCTCACAACCGCTCACCTTGCCTCACAGCCTCCTCACCTCCTCACACCGTCTCTCCACCTCCTCACGACCTCTCTCACCGTCCTCACACCTCTCCCCCTTCCTGCACACCCTCTCACCTTCCTCACACCTCTCACTTCCTCACACTCTCACCTTCCTCACAAACATCCTCTCCCTCCTCTTCCCCTTCCCACTCACCTTCCTCACACCTCTCACCTTCCTCACACCTCTCACCTTCCTCACACCTCTCTCACCTTCCTCAACACCTCTCACCTTCCTCACACCTCTCTCACCTCCTCACACCTCGCTCAACCTTCCCACACTCTCTCACCTTCCTCACACCTCTCTCCACCTTCCTCCACATCCTCTCTCACCTTCCGTCCCCACCGTCTCTCACCCTTCCTGCACACCTCGCCCACTTCCTCACACTCTCTCACCTTCCCTCACACCCTCTCTCACCTTCCTCAAGCCCCCCTCTCTCTCACCTTCCTCATACAACACTCTCTCACCTTCTCACCTTCCTCACACCTCTCTCACCATTTCCTCACACCTCGCTCACTTCCTCACACCTCTCCCCACCTTTCATCACACCCTCTCACCTGGCCCGCCACACCTCTCTCACCTTCCTCACACCTCTCTCACCTTCCTCACACCTCTCTCACCTTCCTCACACCTCTCTCACCTTCCTCACACGTCTCTCACCTTCCTCACACCTCTCTCACCTTCCTCACTTCTCTCCCTTCCTCACCTCCTGCAGACAGAAGACATTAAAGAGATCGCTCGGAAAGCACAGGCCCTGCCGAAGGTGAACACGAAAAGGCCAAGGGTTGTCGTATTTACCCAGGGGCAGGATGAGACCATCATGGCTACAGGTATGTTTTACAGACGGTAATGCGTTCGCACTGCTATTAAAGTCAGATATATTGTATCTCTGATGATGAATTTTTGTTTGTAAGTCCGGTTTGGTTTTTGCTACATAACACCAGATACTCGGCCACGTTGCCAGTTTTGCTAGCGGATGGGCCGTGTCATTCAAAATCTGGTGTTTCTGGGTGGCTCAACCAGGACAGGTTTACCAGAGCCAGCGATTCATTGGAGATGGGAACAGTTCTCGTATGGGATCAGTTAAAACCTCGGCACTTTGTGCTGTATTTTGGGAATAGTTTGTGTTGCTGGGAGAGTGTTGAGAGAACATGGCCTGTATATGTCCAGGGATACATATCCGGTAATGGCAATGGATGCATCTGATACGCTTTTCTCTCCGAGGGACGGTGAGGAGGCACCTGCAGCTTTTAGCACAAAGTAACAGCTCTAAACCAGTGTGTTACTGGACCCTCCAGCGGTCAGCGGGCAGGTTATATCTGAACTCTTCTGTGGGTGTTCTTTGAGGTCCACTTTGCATTGGTTTCGTGTTGCAGGCTTCGACGGAGCCATTCAATGAGCCACCTGTGCTGAAGCAGGGATATCCTGAAAACCTGACCAGTTGGTGGGCCTTTGAGGACTTGCGTTGGCCACTCCTGGTTTAGCAACTTGTAATATGTATCACGCTCCTCACTAGCGCTACACACCCCTCACTTTAAGATAATATGCTCCCTGTAAAATCTCCCATTAGAGTAGCGAGACTTTGCACCGTTGTGGAGCCTGTTTCTGCGCTTGGCGGCCGCGTGACACAGCTGCCCGGCCAGATTGGGATTTATAACATGTTGCTTTATCCCCTGACATTTCCAGAGATAAGAAAGAGACCGATACAGTTTGTCAACAGGAAAAACGACTTCCTTGGGAGCTGGGAAGAGGCCATTATAAATAGCCCCACGTATAGCCCGGCGCAGTGCTCTCTGCGTGAACTCGCGGGGGGAGGGGCTGCTCCAGCTCATTTCTGCCCAGCTGCCTTGATCCTTGGATAATTAATTGCAAGAAACTGGGATCCTTTTAAGGATCGTCTAATTAGGACCTTAATTGCTACAGCAGCCGCCTGCCTGGGATTCCCCGTACTCGTAATTACACGTACGTTCTCCGTGTAAATGATATCATGATCTTTTGAATCTCGTCAGTCGCTCCCGGAGTGGAACTGGGCCACTCATTCCAGGAGCTGATCAGTCAGATTAACAGTCTATTAACCCTCCTCTGTTATGTAGTGTAGGGGTGCTCAACTGCCACTGAGCCAGCTGCGCTGAAGCAGGGATTTCCTGAAAACTTGACCTGTTTTTTTTTGGGGGGGGGGTTGAGGACTGGAGTTGAGCACCCCTGATGTAGTGTAACCCCAGAGGCTATAATAACTTTGTCTTCCAAAGGGACACAGCGCGTCACAATGACAGCATAGCGCGCGGTACGCAGCACATAGGAATGTTACAGGCACAGTCCCTGCCCCGCGGAGCTTACACTCTGTGCTTTATATGCCAGAGGCACAGGGAGATAAAGTGACTTGCCCAAGGTCACAAGGTTCCCCTGCTTCAAAGTCAGTGTCTTTACTCTGTGAGCCGCTCCTTCTCCCTAGAAACGAGAAGCAAGGCACCGCTCGCCCCGCGTCTGTACGATTATCCCACGCGTACCCCCTTTCTAACGAGCCCCGCGTCTGTACGATTATCCCACGCGTACCCCCTTTCTAACGAGCCCCGCGAGGGGGGATATCAATGACAACAAATCCAGCACGGGTATCGTATGGCTCTCTGGATTTTGCACATGGATTTTCATTCAGCGTCGCTAGGGGTGTCGGAAAAGGGGTCTACAGTCTTGTAGGACATTTCCAGTTCAAGTGTACCCATCCCATGCAGGGCCAGTGATCAAGGCTGGCAGGGAAGGGGTTAACTAAAAAACTAACTAGACATCTCTCCCCTGTAACTGCCCCTCACTGTCCCCTCCTCCTCACTGTCCCCCCCCTCACTGTCCCCCTCTTCCTCACTATCCCCTCCTCACTTTCTTCCCCCCCCCCCCACCCCATGCTGCTTCTCAATGAGATAGGCCTTGTGGCTCTATCCGTGTCTCTACCTGTCACGTGCAGATCATATCCCACCTGCCTGTGAGAGAGTTGATATTCGTGGTCTGATTTGATTTCCTTATTTCTTCCGTGATCCAGACATGCTCGCAGCGCCTCTGGTGTCGCGCA
This sequence comes from Ascaphus truei, assembly GCA_036426205.1. Lineage (NCBI taxonomy): Eukaryota > Metazoa > Chordata > Amphibia > Anura > Ascaphidae > Ascaphus > Ascaphus truei. The sequence goes on from WSYH01001520.1 coordinate 13,474, forward strand.
TCCCTTCCATGGCTTTAACTCGGGGATAAGTGGTTTAGCAGCTGCCTATAAACACACGTTTTACAAGTGTTGTACGATGCGGCGCTTTGCAGTAATACTGCGGGGCATGATACAGTACTCCCTGGCCTGTTCTGCGCGAGCGAGCATGAACATGTCTAATGGAGAATGAAATCCGCAGTGGAACATCTCCCTTTTTCTATTTTTAATATCTCTCATTAATTAGCAAATCAAAATCCCACATGTGAGCACATTCACAGCTCTGCAGCCCTGCCTTTCCCCATTATCTCTTAGCATACAGTGATTCAACTGCAGCCAGGGATTCTGGGAAATGACATGCAAATGAGCACACTGTGTCACCTTTTACCTCATGTCCATTTTAACATGGTTCCCGAAAAGCTTATACCTGCCGTATTACACAGCTTTTCAGCACAGCCTGGGTTAAAGAAGTGCAGAGCCAGTAACCTACTCAGAGAAAGATCTTTGACCTTTTGGGTATCTTCAGTGACTGGTTATACTGGCTTTGCAATGTGAGGCTGGAATAGGTTTCAACCACACATTATATAGGTTAGGGTGGGCAAAAAAGTAACACACACCCTCCACCGAACAGTGTACAGCAAATACAAATATCCCTTGTGACGTAGGGATACAAGGTGTCCGGTATTAAACCGGACTATCCTGTATTTGGACACCCTGTCCAGTACAAAATTAGGTTATACCTCTCTATGTGTGTATATGCATGTATGTGTATACCGGTATTACCTCTCTGGGCGTGTATGTGTATACTGGTATTACCTCTCTGGGCGTGTATGTGTATACCTGTATTACCCCTCTGGGCGTGTATGTGTATACCGGTATTACCTCTCTGGGCGTGTATGTGTATACCTGGTATTATCGCTCTGCGGGGTGTGTGTGTTTATACCGGTATTATCTCTCTGGGAGTGTATGTGTATACCGGTATTACTCTCTGGGCGTGTGTGTATACCGGTATCACCTCTCTGGGCGTGTACGTGTTATACCGGTATTATCTCTGCTGGGCGTGTATGTGTTATACCGGTATTACCTCTCTGGGCGTGTACGGCTTATACCCGGTTTTATCTATCTGGGTGTGTATGTGTATACCGGTATTACCTCTCTGGGTGGGTATGTGTATACCGGTTATTACCTGCTCTGGGCATGTATGTGTGTAACCGGTATTTAACCATCTCGGGCGTGCTGTGTGTATACCGGTATTTACCTCTGTCTAGGCGTGTATGTGTATACCGGTATTACCGCTCTGGGCGTGTATGTGTATACCGTATTCCTCTCTGGGTTTGGATGCTGTATACCGGTATTACCTCTCTGGGCGGTTGTGTATACCGGTATTACCTCTACTGGGGCGGGTATGTGAGTATACCGGTATATAACCTCTTGGGCGTGTATGTGTATAACCGTTATTAACTCCCTGGGGGTATGTGTATACCGGTGTTCCTCTAGGGGTCGGTGTATGTGTATACTGGTATAACTCTCTGGTGTAGTGTATACCGTTATACCTCTCTGGGCTGTGACGTGTATATGTTATACCTCTCTGGGAGTGTGTATGTGTTATACCGGTATTAACCTCTCTGGGCGTGTATGGTGTATACCGGTATTACCTCTCTGGGCGTGTATGTGATATCGGTATTACCTCTCTGGGCGTGTATGTGTATACCGGTATTACCTCTTGGGATTGCGGCAAATCGTCTCTCTGTATGTGTTATAACGGTATTACCTCTGGGTGTGTATGTGTATAACTGGTTATTACCTCTCTGGGCGTGTATGTGTGTATACCCCGTATTTTACCTCTCTAGGCGTGTTTGTGTATACCGTTATTACCTCTCTGGGCTGTATGTGTATACCGTTATTACTATCGGGCGTATGTGTATACCGTATTACCTCTCTGGGCGTGTTGTGTATACCGTATTCATCTCGTGGGCGTTGTATGTGGTATAACGTTATACCTACTCTGGGCGTGTATGTTACGTATCGTGTTATACCGGTATATACATCTCTGGCGTGTATGTGATACCGGTATTACCTCTCTGGGCGTGTATGTGTATACCGTTATTACCTTCTCTGGGAGTGTATGTGTATACGTTATTACCCTCTCTGGGCGTGTATGTGATACCGGTATTACCTCTTCTGGTGTGTTATGTGTATACGGTGATTACCTCTCTGGGCGTGTATGTGTATACGGATTACCTACTCTGGGTGTGTATGTTATACCGGTTTACCTCTCTGGGCGGTATGTGTTACCGGTATTACCTCTCTGGGTGGTATGTGTATACCGGTATACCTCTCTGGGCGGTGTATGTGTATACCGTATTACCTCTCTGGGCGTGTATGTGTATACCGGTTTACCTCTATGGGCGTGTATGTGTATACGGGATTACTCTCTGGGCTGTAGTGTATTACACGTATTCACTTTGGGGGTGTTATGTGTTATACCGGTAATACATCTCTTGGGAGTGTAGTGTATAACGGTATTTACCTCTCTGGGCGTGTATTATGTGTATACGGTATTATACCGCTTCTGGGCGTGTATGTGTATACCGGTATTACCTTCTGGGAGTGTGTATGGGACGATACCAGGTTTATTACCTCTCTGGGCGGGTATGTGTTTATAACGGTATTCCTCTACTGGGCGTGTAGGTGTTTAACCGGATTACCTCTCTGGGTGTTGTGTATCCCGTATTACCTCCTGGGCGTGTATGTGTATACCGGTATGACTCGGGTGGGCTAGCGTGTATGATGTATACCGGTTTACCTCTCTGGGCGGTGTGTCATGTGTATACCGGTATTACCCTTCTGGGCGTGTAGGTGCTATACCGGTCTTAACCCTTACATGTGGCGGTGTTGTATCGTGTTATTACCAAGGGGGGTAGGTTTACCGGTCTTCTGGTTGGTTGTATGTGTTATAACGTTATTACTCTCGGGCGTTGTAGTGTATACCGGGTATTACTCTCTAGGGCGTGTGTATGTGATACCGGTATGTACATCCTCTGGGATGTTGTGATAACGGATATACCTCTCTGGGAGTTAGATGCTGGTATGACTGGTATACCTCTCGGAACCTGGAGTATATACCGGGTATTACCTCTCTGGGCGGGTATGTGTATAACCGGTATTACCTCCTGAGAATATGACATGACGGCTGTGCGGGGGGGCCAGTGGGATCTCGCGAGCAGGGCTGGTTGCTACGGGGGCGGGGGCACGTTTAGTTATCCATTATGTGGTAATGCGGGTAGGTGTAGCCACCGGGGGGGAGGTGTCAGGAGCTTGGGGGTGAGGCTAAGATGGAGGAAATAGGTGTCTGTGGGTGTTTTCCTGTGGTTCTGGGGAGGGAAGAGAGAATGAGATGGAGTGGAGGGGGGGAGAGAATGAGAAGGGGTGGAGGGGGGGGGAGAATGAGAAGGAGTGGAGGTCGGGGGGAGAGATATAGAAAGATGGGAGGGGGAGAATAGAATAGGGGAGGGGAGAGAATAAGATGGACGGGGGGGAGGAGAAATAAGAATGGAGGGGGGGGAGAGAATTAAGATGGATGGGGGGAAAGAGAGAGAGGAACTAAGATGGAGTGGGAGGACGAGGAATGGAGAGATAGATGGAGGGGATGAGAATAAGATGGAGTGGGAGGAGAGAATAAGAGGGAGTGGGGAGAGAATAAGTGGATCGTGGGGAGAGAATACAGATGGATGGTGGTGAGAGAATATAGATGTGGAGTGGGGGAGCAGAAGTAAGATGAGTGGGGAAGGAATAAGATGGAGTGGGGAGAGAATAGAGGGAAGATGGGAGAGAGGAGGAATAGAGGAGTGGCGAGGAGGGAGCATAAGATGGGAGTGGTGAGAGAATAAGATGGAAGTGGGAGAGAGAGATAAGATGGACAGTGGGGAGGGGAATAAGATGGAGGGGGGAGAGAATAAGATGGAGGGGGGAGAGAATAAGATGGAGGGGGGAGAGAATAAGATGGAGGGGGGAGAGAATAAGATGGAGGGGGGAGAGAGTGATAAGATGGAGTGGGGAGAGAAATAAGATGAGGAGTGGCGGAAGAGAATAGATGAAGTGGAAGAATCATGAGGAGTGGGAGGAGAATAGAGATGGAAGGGGGAGGAATAAGGAGGAGGTGGGGAGAGAGAATAAGATGGAGTGGGGAGAGAATAAGATGGGTAGTGGGAGGAGAATAGATGGACTGTGAAGTGGGGAGAGAATAAGATGGAGTAGTGGAGAGAATACGATGAGTGGGAAGAGATAGATGAGAGGGGAGGGGAGAGATAGATGGAGGTGGGGAGGAGATAAGATGGAGTGGGGTAGAGAATAAGATGGAGTGGGGGGAGAGAATAAGAGGAGTGGGGAGAGAGACGTTAACGTGTGTTTAATTTGTGGTCGTTCGAGAGAAGGAATAGATGGAGTGTGGGGCGATGAGAATAGAGATGGAGGGGGTGAGAGAATAGATGGAAGTGAGGGGGGAAGGATGAATGGGGGGAGGGGGAGGAGAAGAGACGAATGAGAAGGAGTGGAGGGGGGAGGAGGAGAATGAGATGGAGGGAGAGGGAGATGAGGGGGGTTGACGGAGCATGCCGGTATGTATATAAGAAATGATATGTACATTACGTCATTGTTTCACATTGCATCCCAGTTTGCTACTAATTTGAACGTGTCATAGTTCTGGAATAAGCTGGGTGTGGCTTCCCGCTGTTCCAAATAATAGAAATGCAATATGGAGTGAATTAACAGCGGTACGCTGACATCGTCCAGCGATTCTTCGCGTTTTCCGAAATCACGAAATAGCTCCTACCTAAGACATGTGTCTGGGCAGGCCGAATCCCATTTGACAAAGAAGTACACGGTTAAGCATTCTTTACTGAAAGATCCTTGGCTTACCGTTCCCAGATACGTTCGTTTCTCGTGCCTAGGTGTTTCGCACCTTTCACATTGTATCCAGTATCTTTGGAGGGACACCACCCCTGGTAACCCGTATTGAGCACAGTTGCAGAGGTTTTGTCACTGTTTTACCCCAATAACTATATAATGTATAATTTAAATAGCAGATTTAGGCCAGTAGATAAGCCAAACCAGCAGTGGAGTTAGACGTACCAGTGGCAAGGGTTACAGAACAACGTCCAGGTTATATATTGATTTGGGGTCACAAGTAATTCTACAATTATTTGGGTTTTGTATACATCAGTATATTTTACCGTAAGTATAGACTTGGTCTAAAAATGCCTTGCAGGCAAATCCTGGTGCTGAAACAGTACAAAGATTTTCAGTTCGCATCTTAGCAGACTGCAAATGTCCATGAGAGCATCATAGAACCGTACCAAAGTAGCTGTTATAGAGGAAGCCCATAGCACGGACTATAAGTACGAAGACTCTGGACATGAGAAGCCCATAGCACGTACTATAAGTACTGCTGGGATAGGAGAAGCCCATAGCACGTACTAAAGTACTGCTGGGACTATGCGAAGCCATAGCACGTACTATAAGTACTGCTGGGTTATGAAAGCCCATAGCACGTACTAAGTACTGCTGGGTATAGGAGAAAGCCCATACGCACAGTACTATAAGTATGCTGAGGTATATAAAGGCATAGAGCACGGACTAAGTACTGCTGGGATAGAAGAAGCCCATAGCACGTGACTATAAGTACTGCTGGGTATAGGAGAAGCCCATAGCACGTACTAAAGTACTGCTGGGTATATGCAGATCAAATAGCACGTCTATAAGTACTGCTGGGATAAAAAAGCCATGACGGACTATAAGTACTAGGTACTTGGAGAGTCATGAGAACCATAGCACGTAATATAAGTACTGCTGGCTCGTATAGGAGAAGCCACATAGCACGTACTATAAGTACTGCTGGGTATATGAGAAGCACATAGCACGTACTATAAGACTGCTGGGTATATGAGAAGCCCATAGCCGTTACTATAAGTACTGATGGGTATATAGAGAAGGCCCATAGCACTACTATCGTACTGGCTGGGTAATGAGAAGCCATAGCACGGACTATAAGTAATGCTGGGTATAGAGAAGCCCATAGCACGTACTATAAGTACTGCTGGGTATGGAAGAAGCCCATAGCACGTACTATAAGTATCTGCTGGGTATCATGAGAAGCACATAGCACGTACTATAAGTACTGTGGGTGGTCATAGGAGAAGCCATAGCACGTATATTAAGTACTGCTGGGTATAGGAAGAAGCCCATAGCACGTGGGACTATAAGTACTGCTGGGTATATGAGAAGCCCCAATAGCACGTACTATAAGTACTGCTGGGTATAGGAGAACAGCCATAGCACGGATATAAGTACTGGTGGGTATATGAGAACGCCATAGCACGGACGTATAAGTACTGCTGGGTATAGGAGAAGCCCATAGCCACGGACTATAAGTACTGCTGGGTATAGAGAGAAGCACATAGCACGTACCTATAAGTACTGCTGGGTATAAGAAAGTCCATAGAACGACTATAAGTACTGCTGGGTATATGAGAAAGGTATTCATTAGACAAGTACGTCAAGTACTGCTGGGTATAGAGAAGTAACTAGCACGTACTATAAGTACTGCTGGGTATAGGAGAACCATAGCACGGACATAAGTACTATAAGTACTGCTGGGGTATATAGAGCCATAGCAACGTACTATAAGTACATAAGTACTGCGGGTAATATGAGAAGCACATAGCACGTAGTATAAGTACTGCTGGGTATAGGAGAAGCAACATGCACGGTACTATAAGTACTGCTGGGTAATGAGAGACCAATAGCACGTACTATAAGTAGTTGCTGGGTATCTGAGAACCATAGCAAACTATAAGTCTATAAGTACTGGATGGGTTATATGAGAAGCCCTAGCACTACTATAAGTAAGGCTGTATAGGAAGAAGGCCCATAGCACGTACATAAGTACTGCTGGGTATAGGAGAAGCCCATAGCAACGTAGCTATAAGTACTGACTGGGTTAGGAGAAGCAATAGCACCGACTATAAGTACTGCGGGTATAGGAGAAGCCATAGCACGTACGTATAAGTAACTGCTGGGTATATGACGAAGACCATAGTAAGGACTATACAGTATGCTGGGTATATGGACGCCAATAGCACGGCATATAAGTACTGCTGGGTTATTGGAGAAGCCCATAGCACGGACTAAAGTACTGCGGGTATAGGAGAAGCCCATAGCACGTACTATAAGTACTGCTGGGTATGGAGAAGCCCATAGCACGGACTATAAGTACTGCTGGGTATATGAGTATCCATAGCAGGTACTATAAGTACTGTGGGTATATGAGAAAGCCCATAGCACGTACTATAAGTACTGCTGGGTTATATGAGAAGCCATAGCCGTACTATAAGTACTGCAGGGTATAGGAGAAGCCCATAGCACGGACATAAGTAAAAGTACTGCTGGGTATATGAGAAGCCCATAGCAGTACTATAAGTCTGCTGGGTATATGAGAAGCACATAGCACGGACTATAAGTACTGCTGGGTATAGGAGGAAGCCCATCGCACGTACTATAAGTACTGCTGGGTTATAGGAGAAGCCCATAGACAGTACTATAAGTACTGCTGGGTATATCAGAAGCCCATAGCACGTACTATAAGTACTGCTGGGTATAGGAGAAGACCATAGCAAAGTACATATAGTAGCGGGTCTATTACAGAAGCCCATAGCATACTATAAGTACTGCTGGGTATAGGAGAAGCCCATAGCACGTACTATAAGTACTGCTGGGTATATCAGAACCCATAGCACGTACTATCAAGTCTACGTGGGTACGGAGAAGCCCAATAGCAAGCTACTATAAGTTACTGTGCCGGTATAGGAGAACGCCCATAGACGTACTATAAGTACTGCTGGTATAGAGAAGCCCATAGCACGTACTATAAGTACTGCTGGGTATATGAGAAGCATAGCACGTATCATAAGTACTGCTGGTATAGGAGACAGCCCATAGCACCGTACTATAAGTACTGCTGGGGTATGTGAGACGCACATAGCAAGGACTTAAGTATGCTGGTGTCTAATGTGAAACTGCCCATAGCAGTACTGAAGTACTGCTAGGGTAGTAGGAGAGCCCGATAGACACGGGACTATAAGTGACTGTGGGTATATGAAGGAAGACATGACTTATTCATTAGCTGGAATTCAAAACTATATAAGTACTGCCTGGGTATAGAGGAGCGCCATGCACGACTATAAAGTACTGCGGGTATTATGAGAGCCCATAGCACGATATAAAGTACTGTGGGTATATGGAAGACAGCCCGTAACAGATATAGACTGCGGCATATAAAGCTATACACGGACTGAAGAGACTGCGGGTATAGGAGAAGCCCATAGCACGTACTATAATTAATGCCTGGGTATATGGAGAGACGCCATAGCACGTACTATAAGTACTGCGCGGATATCAGAAGCCATAGCAGTAATATAAGTACTGCTGGCGGATAGGAGTAAGCCATAGCACGTACACTGTAAGTACTGCTGGTATTATGAGAGCCACTAGCCAGCAGCGACTATAAGATTTGACTGCTGGCCGTATGTGAGAAGACCCACGCACTACTTAAGTCTGCGGGTTATTGAGAAGCCCAAGAGCACGGACTATAAGTACTGTGTGAGTATAGCAGACACCAATAGCACGTACGATAAGATAATGCTGCTAGGTCGGGAAGTATCATGAGCCATACAGTACGATAGGTAATGACGAGGTTAGTTCTTAGTTCCGTATTGGGGAGAGAATGCTCTCTATGTTTTATGAGCACACAGTCCCCTCGATGTTTTACAGCTGCAGTAATCAGTGACGCGTCCAAAAACTAGAGACTGGTGCTACTAAGTTAAATCGCAAATACACAACATACCTCTCGCCTCGCTCTCTCGGTCCTTCACCGTCTCTCTCTTCCCTCCCCCCTTCTCTGTCTCTCCCCCCTCCCTTTTCCCCCCTCTCTCCCCTTCTCTCTCTCTCTCTCTCTGCGCCCCCCCTCCCCTTCTCTCTCTCCCTGCCCCCCCTCTCCCTTCTCTCTCCTGCCCCCCCCTCCTTCCTTGCCCCCCCCCCGCCCCTTCCTCCCAACTGTCAGCGGCCCTGCTTGTAGGTAAAAAAAATAATATGCGTATTGGTAGTTTTTTGTCACACTTCTCTACCCACTATAATTGTTTTGTGTCTAATATACATAAAAGGGACCAGTCGGATGATAACATTTTATTGGTCTGATAAGAGGTATCGCTACACCATTTATGTGCAAGAAACAGAGAGTCACAGCACAAGGTCAGCAGAGTCTACACGTACAGAACAGGGAAGACGGGCAATATTACACACTATAGATGCGCTGCACCTTATAAATACCCTCATACCAAACACGCCCCAGTCCCCAGCTCCGCCAATAAGCACGGTCCTCTCCCCGATTGGACCACAGCACATCTTGTTACTGAGACGAGAGCTTCCTCTAGAATCCACACCAGCCTTCTTCTTCCTGCTATGTCATGTTTCACATTTTCCCCACACCAACCGTCAGAGTGTATGCAAAGTCTGCAGCTCTGTTGTGGTGTTTTTACACCCCATAATGTACGTGCACTAGGCATATGTTAGTGTATGTTACATAAATAACCTAATAAAGTGGAATTGTTCGCACTTTCTCCCTGATAAAAGTTCCCTAATCACCAGTGAAGTCAGTGAAAGATAGAGGGGTGAATGAGAGCCCCCGTAGCCATAGCCCCGGGATTGGAGCCGTTCAACGTTGGCTGGCGGCCCCCTGGCAGTGCCAGGCCCGTTGAGGCCCCCAGATAATCAGGTCGCGTTACAGAGCTTGTAAGAAGTATTGTTGCCCGACTGGGAGTCGGGATGCTCATGGGAGTTTCCATAGCCGGCTTTGTCGGTTCGGAGCAGACTATTGACATGATTAATGAGCAGAGCGGGCCGCTAACGAGTGGGTGCCTGTCCTGCAACTGCTTGCCCCGTCGCTTCTGAGATACACCATGATTTGACGGCCAGCTGCTCCCAAAAAAATTCCCCACCCGTTGTCGCGGAGATTAAGAAGCTGAAATGGGCACGGAGAAGGGGGATACAGGCAGTGCGGGGGACTGCAGGGAGGGGGACACGGGGCAATGTGGTGGGAACTGCAGAGATAAGGGGGGATGGGATACAGGCAGTGCGGGGGAGCTGCAGGAGAGGGGGACACGGGCAATGTGGGGGAACTGCAGGACAGGAGAGGGGGGGGGATACAGGCAGTGCGGGTGGAGCGTGCAGGAGGGGGGGGATACAGGCAGTGGGTGGGAGCCTGGCAGGAGGGGGGACACGGGGCAATGTGGGGAAACTGCAGGAGAAGGGGATACAGCAGTGTGGGGAGCTGCAGGAGAGGGGGGGACACAGGCAATGTGGGGGAACTGCAGGAGAAGGGGATACAGGCAGTGCGGGGGAGCTGCAGGAGAGGGGGGGTACACGGGCAATGTGGGGGAACTGCAGGAGAGGGGTGGGACACGGACAGTGCAGGGTTGCTCTAGGAAGGGGGAAACACAGGCAGTGCAAGGGAGCTGCGGGAAGGGGGGCACGGGCAGTGCGTAAGAGCTGCAGGATAGGGGGGACACGAGCAGTGTGGGGGAGCTGCAGGAGAGGGGGGGACAGGGGTAGTGCGGGGGAGCTGCAGGAGAGGGGGGACACAGGCAGTTCAGGGTAGCTGCAGGAAGGGGGGACACGGACAGTGTGGGGAGCTGCAGGAAGGGGGACACACAGGCAGAGTGGGGGAGCTGTACGTTTCACAGGAGCTAGGATCTGCGTGGAAATATCTTGGCACAATATTTGCGCACACAGTTGTTTGGTCTCTGGCAGGACCCCGGGAAATTCAGGGTCCCTCCAGCTTATCAGCAGACGGTCACAGCGACAGGGAGTGTACGGAATGGACAGGACTTAATAGGTTACGTGCACTCTTATCAAGCACATGGGGACAGTGACAGAAGATATTCATTGATGTAAAGTCAGAGTGTTCGTTACATCTATGTGTGTGTGTGTGTGTGTGTGTGTGTGTGGGTGTGTGTGTGGTGTGTGTGTGTGTGTGTGGGGTTGTGTGTCGGGGTTGTGTGTGTGTCTCTATCTAATATATATGATACTATATATACTTAGACACACATTTTTATATATTTATTTATCATGAATATTTATTATCTCGCGGAATTTCAGTGCCAATGTCCAGAGAAGATATATATATATCACACACAACACACACACCACACCCACACACACACACACACAACACACACACACACACACACATAATACGCCCCCACATATACATACCTGTACCGGTTCCCCACTCAATTCTATACAAATACCTTTTCCTGTACTCTTCAAATTTGTGTAAGGTGACTAGCACTGTTACCATTAGCATGTCATTACCCAGAATCCCTGGCTGCAGTAGAAGCACTGTATGCTAAGAGATAATGGGGCGGGGCAGGGCAGGGTTGCAGACCTGGCTGAGGCGTGTGACTGTGCTCGCACGTGGTATTGTTATTAGCTGTAATCTGTACGGGGAAGAATCCTTCCCTCTTCGGTATCCTGTTCTGGCGTTGTTGTCTGGGTTAGCCGCAGGGCTGCAATCTCGTATAGTAATGCCGAGCATCTCCAACGTAAAGTAACCTTGTTTTACCTCCCCTATAATCGCTTCCCTTAGCGGTGTGTCCCTGTGGGATTTGGAGGGGTTCATTAAACATTAGCAGCAGGTTACGGGGAGTCGATAGTTTAACATTTTCAGAGATCCACAGGAGGTCCCCAAAAAACACGTTTCAAGTGGAAGTGTGCAGTCATACTTGGTACTGCTTAATAGCGCAGCATGTTGATATTCAGGGAAATACAGGGAGTTCCCTATAAAACCTCAGAGGTATTAGCAGTGCCACTGTAAGAAGGTCCCCTCTCTTAGATAGTCAGGGGATCAGTACTCCTGGGTACTACCCCTCTCCCAGCACACAGCGGGTACTCTGCAGCATGGACAGCTGTTACCCAGAGATCTCAGGGGATCAGTACTCCTCGGTACTACCCCTCTCCCAGCAAACAGCGGGTACTCTGCAGCATGGACAGCTGTTACCCAGAGATCTCAGGGGATCAGTACTCCTGGGTACTACCCCTCTCCCAGCACACAGCGGGTACTCTGCAGCATGGACAGCTGTTACCCAGAGATCTCAGGGGATCAGCTAGTACTGCTGGGGTACTACCCCTCTCCCGCACACAGCGGTACTCTGCAGCATGGAACAGCTGTTACCCAGAGATCTCAGGGGATCAGTACCTGGGTACTACCCCTCTCCAGCACACAGCGGGTACTCTGCAGCATGGACAGTGATACCGCAGAGATTCTACAGGGGAATCAGTACTCCTGTGGTCTCACCACATACCCCTCTCCCAGCACACAAGAGGGTAATCTGCAGCATGGACAGACTGTTACCGCAGAGATCTCACGGGGATCAGGTAACTCCTAAAGGATACTACCCCTCTCCGCCACACAACAGCGGGTACTCTGCAGCATGGACAGTCTGAAATTACCCAAGAGATCTAAGGTATCAGTACTCCGTCCTACTTCCCCTGTTTTTCAACCCTCCTCCCCCTGCTGGTCACCTTGTTCTCATCTGCATATCCGCAACGACAAGAAAAGGACAAGAACATGGTAAGACTGAATAGGGTAGAATGGGAGAAGACGAGAACACGGGGAAAACAGGTCAGATGAGGCAAAAAGGAAAAGAAGGCAAACGGGAGAAAGATTAAGAGAGAGGTAAAAAAAAAAGAAAAGACGGCAAAAACATAGCGCAATAAAGAAAATGAAAAGTAAAAGAGGAAGGGACGAGGAATAAGGGAAAAAAAAAGGGGAAAACAAGGAGGAAAAGGAAAAAAGAACAGAGACGGGGGTAAAAGGAGAATTAAAGGGGGAGTGGGTAGAAGGAAGCGGCATAAGTAAATAGAAATAAAGACAGTGAAAGGTATTGAAAAATCGAGGACAAAAGGTTAAGAATTAATAACAGTAAAGGAAGAAGAACTAAGTGATATCAAAAAGTGAAGTAAGATAATGGGGGGGGAAGAAAAAAAAAAAAAAAGGGGGGAAAGAAGCGGGGAAGCGTGAAAGGTGAAAAAGAGAAGGAGGGAGGGAGGAGGGGGAGGGAAAAAAGGAGAGTGAGGGGAGGAAGAAGGAAGAAGAGAACAAATGGAAAAAACAGAGAAAGAAAAGGGGAAGAAAGGAAAGGAACAAAGGGGAATAAGGGGGAAATCAATCAGAAAGAGAGGAAAGCGGGACTGGGGGGGGCGCAAAATCGCATAAAAGAAATAAAAAACAGGGAAAAGGAAAAAAAAAAAGGGAGAACAAGAGGTGGGGAAAAGAAGGAAGGAGGAAGAAAGAAATGTAGAGGCGAAAGAAGAAAAAGAGGGGGGGGACGGAAAAGTAAAAAATATGACAAATGAAAAACCACAGATCCAGACGATTATATATGTCACACTGCCAATACCGCATAAAATACGAATGCCACCCCTGCTCCCTTCTGGGGAGGGACTCTCCTATCCTATACCTAACCCCATTCCTTGGTACTACCCCGCTCCCAGCACACAGCGGGTACTCTGCAGCATGAAGCGTTACCCAGAGATTCAGGGGGATCAGTACTCTGGTATACCCCTCTCCCAGCACACAGCGGGTATTCTGACAGCATGGACAGTGTTACCAGAGTCTCAGGGGTCAGTACCCTGGGTACTACCCCTCTCCCAGCACACCACGAGGGTACTCTGCAGCATGGACAGCTGTTACCAGATGATCTCAGGGGATCAGTACTCCTGGGTACACACTCTCCCCAGCAACAGCGGGTACTTGACAGCAGGGGAGGGGACAGTGTTTACCAAGAGATAGCACACAGTTCGGGCTTTACTCATGAAAGGGGATCTGTGTGCAAGCATTTAACCTATAAGACTAATGGGACCCCTCCTGGCGATATGGGGCCGGGGTAGGGACTCGCGGATAGTGTTACACTTTATACAATGTAAGGGAGGGAAATATCCTTTCCTTTTTTTTTTTGAGGTCCAACATGCATCACAATGTAATACAACGTGGAACGTGGCAGTGGTGTGTTTAATACAGGGGTGGGCAACTCCAGTCCTCAAGGGCCACCAACGGGCCAGTAATGGGGATATCCTGCTTCAGACGGGGATCGATCAAGGTGGTCGCAGGGTGAAGAATGGGTGCTGAAGAAGGGAAGTATCGAAGAAAATGTGATGAATGGAGTAGGGTCTGATTGAGCCACCTGTGGCCTGAAAGAAGGGACTTGATCGAGCACCTGTTGCGTGGAAGGGTCTCTGATTGAGCCACCTGTGCTGCGCAGGAATGATGAGCCACCTGTTGCGGAAGCAGGGGATTATCCTTAAAAACCTGAAAAGGTTAGTGGCCTTAAGGATGGGAAGTCGAACACCCAGGTTTTTCGTGTTTCATTAACCCTCCTTTGCCGGTTTTTATTTTGTAATCTACCGTTCAAGGGCTTCTGCTGCTTTAGCCGCTTCTATCAGCGCTGCGGCATTTCGTAGTCGCACACCCCCAGGTTTTATTAGCGTTAGAAAGAAAGTTGATGAGCCCAGTTTCTATCCGTGCACACTCAGGCGGGTATTCCAAGCCCCCGGGGGATGTAATGTATCCTGAGGTTGCAACAGTGTACATGGGGGTATGTGCGTTTTGTAATGTGCGTGTACTGCTCCGCCCCTGTCTGCCTCCCTCAGTTTGTGTTAACACACGGAGGGGTCCCCGCCTTCAATTCTCAAATTATTATTTCTTCACAAGGGGGGGGGGTGGGGGGTCGATACGGTTGAGTGCTGGTCTTTAAAGTGGGGGCGGGAGGGGGGGGATTAGATTTGAAGTCGGCCTCCTGCAACCTTGGCACTTGACTTCCCTGTGTTTAGTAGATTGTAAGCTGTGTGGGGCAGAGATTCGTTGCCCATGTTGTTCTCACGTGTATGGCGTTGTTAGTGTAATGACGCACGGCGCTGACTGGCTGCGTTTCTTTCCCCAGCGGACGAGGTCGTGTCTTTCCAAGTTATAGAAATCGACCAGACCAAAATAGTAGATACCAATGGAGCAGGAGACGCCTTTGTGGGAGGTAAGTTCTGCCCGTCGCTACAACTCCAGCGCAGGACGGGGGGCGCACAAGGTTGTGTGGATGCTGAACGCACAGCTTCACTTCCCACGGAGTGAGGAGTCAATGTCAGAGCCTTCCCAGGACGGGCATGAAAGTGCTGCGTACCTCAGAATAACAAGTGTGTGTGTGTGTGTGTGTGTGTGTGTGTGTGTGTGTGTGTGTGTGTCATAGATTTAAATGTATACACACACACACTCTCCCATTTCACTCAAACCCTGATTTTCCAAAGCTTTAGAAAAGAATCGGATCAGGATATGGGCTGAAATTTGCCAGTTTTGGAGCAGTCACTTAGGGCTTGTGATTATTCTATTACCAGCGTTTTATGAACAAACCGAAGTTCACACACACATACATACACACACTCACACATACATACACACACACACACACACACACTCACATACATACTCACACTCACATACATACACACAATACATACACACACACTTCACACACACACACACAATACATACACACACACCCTACTTTGCCTGGACATTCCTCGTTCTGCCCGTCCATACACACGCTCGCCTCTCTGACATCAGTTCTTCAGCCGCAGTTTCATAATAAATCCTTGTTCTTGTCTGAAAGTCGCTTTATCGCCGGGTCCCTCACTCTCCGAGTTTGTGTAACTGTCACTTCAACAAGCTGCAGCCATGAGAAACTGCAAATGTACCCCCGGCAGGCTGACTACACCGGGGGCAGGCTGACTGTACACCGGGGGCAGGCTGACTACACCGGGGGCAGGCTGACAACACCGGGAGCAGGCTGACTGTACACCGGGGGCAGGCTGACTACACCGGGGGCAGGCCGACTACACCGGGGGCAGGCTGACTACACCGGGGGCAGGCTGACTACACCGGGGGCAGGCTGACTACACCGGGGGCAGGCTGACTACACCGTGGGCAGGCTGACTGTACACCGTGGGCAGGCTGACTGTACACCGTCTCCCACTCTCCCAGCACACACGGGTACTCTGCAGCATGGACAGCTGTTACCCAGATATCAGGGGATCAGTACCCCGTGAGGTACTACCACCCACTCTCCCAGCACACAGCGGGACCTGCAGCAGGGACAGCTGTTACCCCAGAGATCTCAGTGATGGTCAGTAGACTCCGGGTGGTACTAACCCCCTCTCCAGCACACAGCGAAGTACGTACTCTGCAAGCAGGGACAGCTGTTACCACCAGAGATCTGCACACATGTTCCTGGCTTACTCATGAAAGGGGATCTGTGTGCAAGCATTTAACCTATAAGACTAATGGGACCACATCATGGCGATATGGCGAAGCCGGGGTAGGACGAACTCGCGGATAGTGTTACACTTTAATACAAATGTCAGGGAGGGACAATATCCTTTCCTTTTCTTTATTTTGATGGTTCCAAAATGCAATCAAAATGTAATACAGACGTGAACGTGGCAGTGGTGGGTTTTACAGGGGTTAATAAGGGGTTGCAAGACTTCCAGTCCTCAAGGGCCACAAAGGGCACGGTAATGGGGATTCCCTGACTCAAGCACAGGTGGCCTCTATCATTGGCTCAGGTGAAGACTGTGCTGCCAAGCAGGGACTTATATCGAGCACACTGTGCTGAAGTAGGGTCCTGAGTGAGACCGACCATGTGCTGAAGAGGCGGGACTGACGACATCACCTGTGCTGGGCAGGGTATGATTGAGCCACCTGTGACTGACAGCAGGACGATGAGCCACCTGTGCTGAAGCAGGGATATCCTTAAAACCTGACTAGTTAGTGGCCCTTAAGGATTGGAGTCGCACACCCCAGGTTTATTAGGTTAGAAAGAAAAGTTGATGAGCCCCGTTATCCGTGCACATCTCAGGCGGGTATTCCAGCCCCCGGGGTATGTAATGTATCCTGACGGTTTGCAAACAGTGTAACCTGGCGTGTAATGTGCGTGTAATGTGCGTGTTACTGCTCCGCCCCTGTCTGCCTCCTCTCAGTTTGTTGTTAAACACACAGGCGGGCCGCCTTCAATCTCAAATTATTATTTCTTCACAAGGGGGGTGGGGGGTCGATACGGTTGAGTGCTGAGTCTTTAAAGTGGGGGCGGGAGGGGGGATTAGATTTGAAGTCGGCCTCCTGCAAACCTTGGCACTTGCCTTCCCTGTGTTTAGATGATTGAAGCTGTGTGGGGCGAAGATTTCGTTGGCCCCATGTTGTTCTCACGTGTATGGCGTTGTTAGTGATACATGAAGCACGGCGCTGACTGGCTGCGTTTCTTTCCCAGCGGACGAGGTCGTGTCTTTCCCCAGTTATAGAAATACGACCAACCAAAATAGTAGATACCAATGGGAGGCAGGAGACGCCTTTGTGGAGGGTAAGTTCTGCCCGTCGCTACACTCCAGCGCAGACGGGGGGCGCACAGGTTGTTGTGGATGCTGAAACGCACAGCTTCACTTCCCACGGAGTGAGGAGTCAGTCGAGAGCCTTCCCAGGACGGAGCATAAAGTTGCCGTGCGTACCTCGAGAATAACAAAGTGTGTGGTGTGTGTGGTGTGTGTGTGTGTGTGTGTGTGTGTAGTGTGTGTGTTGTGTGTGTGTGTGTGTGTGGTGTGTGTGTGTGTGTGTCATAGATTTAAAATTAACACACACACACTCTCCCCTAGTTCACTCAAAACCCCTGATTTTCCAAAGCTTTAGAAAAGAATCGGATCAGGATATGGGCTGAAATTTGCCATTTTTGGAGCAGTCACATTAAGGGCTTGTGAATTATCTATTACCAGCGTTTTTGAACAACCGAGTTCAACACACACATACATACACACACATCACACATACATACACACATACACACACACCCACACTCACATACATACTCACACTCACATACCACACAATACATACACACACACTTCACACACACACACACAATACATACACACACACCCTACTTTGCCTGGACATTCCTCGTTTCTGCCGCCATCAACAACCTCGCCTCTCTGCATCATTCTTTCTTCAGCCGCAGTTTCATAATAATCCTTGTTCTTGTCTGAAAGTCGCTTTATCGCCGGGTCCCCACTCTCCGAGTTTGTGTAACAGTCACTTCAAACAAGCTGCAGCCATGAGAAACTGCAAATGTACCCCCGGCAGGCTGACTCAAAACCGGGGCCGGCTGACTGTACACGGGGGGCAGGCTGACTACGGCCCTGTACACACCGGGGCAGGCTGACTGTATCACCGGGGGCAGGCTGACTACACGGGGGCAGGCTCGACTACACCGGGGGCGGCTGACTACACCGGGGCAGGGTCTACACACCGGGGCAGGCTGACTGACTACACCGGGGGCGGCTGACTAATACCCGTGGGCAGGACTGACTGTACAACCAACCAGGGTGCAGGCTGACTGTACACCGTGGGCAGCTGACTGTACAACCCGTGGGCAGGCTGACTGGTAACTACACCGTGGGCAGGCTGACTGTACACCGGGGGCAGGCTGACTGTCACGTGGGCAGGCTGACTGTACACCGTGGGCAGGCTGACTGTACACCGTGTCAGGCTGACTTACCCGTGGGGCAGGCTGACTGTACACCGTGGTCAGGCGACTGTAACAACGTGGGCAGCTGACTGTACACCGGGGGCAGGCTGACTGTACCGCAGTGCGCGGACACCATGGGCAGGCTGACTGTACAACCGTGGGCAGGCTGACTGTACACCTTGGGCAGAGCTGATACTGTACACCGTGGCAGCTGACGTACAGAACACCGGGCAGGCTGGGGACTGTAACAAAACCGTGGT
>WSYH01001520.1:50654-68869 GCA_036426205.1 Ascaphus truei
GTGTCAACAGGATCAAGTAAGGGAAGTGCCGGCCAGGGAGACACCGTGTCAACCAGGATCAGCAAGGGGAGGGCGGGCAGGGAGACACCGTGTCACCAGGATCAGTAAGGGAGGTGCGCAGGGCGACACGTGTCACCAGGATCCAGTAAGGGCGTGCGGCCGGGAGACACCGTGTGTCCAGTATCAGTAAGGGAGTGCGGGCAGGGAGACCCATATGACCGGATAGTAAGGGAGTGCGGAGGGCAGGAGACACCGTGTCACAGGAATCAGAAGGGTGTGCGGCCGGGAGGACACCGTGTGAGATAACCTAGAGATCAGCAACTGTGATGCGGCAGGAAGAGAACACCGCACGCGGAGAGGAAAAAGGAACGAACCAAACAGGGCCCAAGGAGGTGACAGCTGACAAGGAGAGGCGAGCAGCAAGCCACGACCTACAAGACCGCGGGGGGCAAGGCAGAGGGAAGCGAGGGAAACGAAGGAGCGAGAAGAGGGGACAACCGGGCGCAGCGGGACGTGGATAGGGGACGACGCGAGGCCCCCGGGCAGTGACGACACGTGTCAACCAGATCAGCAAGGGCGTGCCCCACCCACCGGCGGAAAGGGAAATAGTGGAGACCACGGGAGAGCAATCCGTCAACCACAGGATCAGGTACAGGGAGTGCGGCAGGGAGACACCGGTCACCAGGTATCAGGGTAAGGGACGTGCGGGCCAGAGGAATGAACACGTTTTGTCACCAGGACTCAGGTTAAGGGAGTGTGCGGCACGGGAGGACCACCGTGTCACAGGATAGTAAGGGACAGGCGGCAGGGAGACACCATATGACCAGGATCAAGTTAAGGGAGTGCGGCTAGGGATGGGACACCATATGAACAGGCTAGAAGGGAGGGCGGCGGGAGGACCACCGTCCGTCACCAGGATAAGTTAAGGGAGGAGGCACGGGGACCGTCGTCACCAAGGATCAGTAAGAGAGTGCGCAGGGAAGACACGTGCACAGGATCGTAAGGAGTGCGGCAGGAGACACTGGGTTCACCAGGATCAGTAAGGCGAGTGCGGAAGGGACAGGGAGACACAGTGTCCACCAGGATCAGTCAAGGGAGTGCGGCAGGGATACACCATATGACAGGAGCCGTAAGGGAGTGTGGCAGGGAGACACCGTGCACCAGGATCAGTAAGGGGAGTTTTTGCGGCGGCAGGGAGACACCGTGTCCACCAGGATCAGGCAAGGGCGGCAGGCAGGGAGACCACCGTGTCACAGGTCTAGCAAGGGAGTGCGGCAGGGAGACCCGTGTTCACCAGGGACAGTAAGGGGAGTTGCGCAGGGAGAAACCGTGTCATGCAGGCTCAGCAAGGAGTGCGGCAGGGAACACCGTTCTGGTCACCAGGATCAGTAAGGGAGTGCGGGAGGGAAGCCAGGCTAAGTAAGGGAGTTAGGCAGGGAGATACGGCTTGTGGGACAGGATCAGTAAGAGAGTGAGGCAGGGTAGACCACCGTGGACCAGGATTCAGTAAGGGAGGGCGGCAGGGAGGGACACATGTCACCAGGATGAGTAAGGGAGTGCGGCAAGGGAGACACCGTGTCACCAGGACAGTAAGGAGTCTGACGGGCAGGGAGACACCTGTCACCAGGTCATAAGGGACCTGTGCGGCAGGGAGAACAACGTGTCACCCGGATCAGTAAGGGATGTGCGGCAGGGAGACACCGTGTCACCAGGATCAGTTTAAGGGAGTGCGGCAGGAGGACACGTGAAACAGGATCAGATCAGAGTATAGGGAGTGCAGCCGGGAGAACCGTCTGTCACCAGGATAGTAAGGGAGGCGGCCGGGACACCGTGTCACCAGGATAAGTAAGGGAGAGTGCGGAGGGAGGACACCATGTCACCAGGATCAGTAAGGGAGTGCGGCAGGGGCGACGAAACAGTGTCACAGGATCAGCAAGGGAGGGCGGCAGTGGAGACACCGTGTCACCAGGATCACAAGGGAGTGAGGCAGGGAGACACCGTGTCCACCATGGATCAGTAAGGGAGTGCAGCAGGGAGAACCGTGTCACCAGGATCAGAAGGGGAGTGCGGCCAGGGGAGACACCGTGTTTTAAACCAGGATCACGCATGAGAGTGCTCGGCAGGGAGACACCGGATATTGTGACCAAGGATCAGTAAGAGAGTGCGGCAGGGAGACAACGTTGTGACCAGGATCAGTAAAGGGAGTGCGCAGGAGACACGTTGTCACCAGGATCAGTAAGGGAATGCGGCAGGAGAACCGTGTCACCAGGATCAGTAAGGTGTGCTTTGGCGGCGGCGGGACCGACATCCGTGGGTCACCACGGATTCAGCAAGGGAGTGCGGCAGGGAGGACACGTGTCACCAGGGACGTAAGGGAGTGCGGGCAGGCGGGAGGAGACACCGTAGTACCAGATTCAGTAAGGGAGTGCGGCAGGGGGACACACCGTGTGGTCATCCAGGATCAGTAAGGGAGTGCGACAAGGGATAGGGAGGACAAAGGTGTTAACCAGGATCAGTAAGTCTTTTCGGGTCTTATGCTTTTCTTTAGGAGTTCCCGCAGGCAGGGGAGAGGAGACACCGGTGTCACCAGGATCAGTAAGCGCCGATATTGTGCTGGGCAGGGTAACACGTGTCCAAAGGATCAGCACAGGGGGAGTGCGGCAGGAGACACCTGTCACCAGGATCAGCAATTTTGGGAGCTGCGGAGGGAGGCACCGGTGTGCACCAGGATCATTAAAGGGAGACGGTATTCGGCAGGGAGGAAACAGTTGGTCACCCAGGTCAGTAAGGGAGTGCGGAGCTTATGGGAGACACCGTGTCACCAGACAGGATCTAGAAAGGGAGTTGCGCGGAGACATCTCTGTCACCAGGATTCATAAGGGATGCGGCAGGGGGAGGAGACACTCTGTCACCAGGATCAGTAAGGGCTTGAAGTAGGCAGGAGACACACTCTGTAACAAGGATCAGTAGGGATGAGTTAAGGGAGTGCGCAGGGAGACACTCTGTCACCAGGATCGTAAGCGGAGGCGGAAGTGAGACATGTGTCTACCAGGATCAGAAAGGGAGTGCGGCCAGGGAGGACACCGGGTCACCAGGTGCAGTAAGGGGAGTGAAGGCAGGAGAGACACAGGTCACCAGTGATCCATGTAAGGGAAGTACGGAGGGAGACACCGTTTTTGTCACCAGGGATCAATTTTGTCACGGGAGTGACGTCTTAGGAGACACCGTGTACAGGCATAAGTAGGACGTGCGGCGAAGGGAGACCACCCGTTCTCACCAGGTATCAGTGAGGGAGTGCAATCATGGGAGGGCACCGTGAGCTGTCACCAGGATCAGCGAAGGGAGAAAGTGCCGTGGGAGCGACGTGGAGAAGAGAGGCTGTAACCGCAGGACCTGGGAGATCACTGGGGAGTCTGCATCCAGCAGTGGGGAGGCACGGGCTGGAGAGGATGGGATGAGGGAATGTGTGGGAGCGACGTGGAGAAGAGAGGCTGTAACCGCAGGACCTGGGAGATCACTGGGGAGACTTCATCCAGCAGTGGGGAGACACGGGCTGGAGAGGATGGGATGAGGGAATGTGTGAGAGGGACGTGGAGAAGAGAGGCTGTAGCCGCAGGACCTGGGAGATCACTGGGGAGGCTTCATCCGGCAGTGGGGAGACACGTGCTGGGGAGGATGGGATGAGGGAATGTGTGGGAGCGACGTGGAGAAGAGGCTGTAACCCCAAGACCTGGGAGATCACTGGGGAGACTTCATCCAGCAGTGGGGAGACACGGGCTGGAGAGGATGGGATGAGGGAATGTGTGAGAGGGACGTGGAGAAGAGAGGCTGTAACCGCAGGACCTGGGAGATCACAGGGGAGGCTTCATCCAGCAGTGGGGAGACCCGGGCTGGAGAGGATGGGATGAGGGAATGTGTGGGAGGGACGTGGAGAAGAGAGGCTGTAACCGCAGCACCTGGGAGATCACTGGGGAGGCTTCATCCAGCAGTGGGGAGACCCGGGCTGGAGAGGATGGGATGAGGGAATGTGTGAGAGGGACGTGGAGAAGAGGGGCTGTAACCGCAGGACCTGGGAGATCACTGGGGAGGCTTCATCCAGCAGTGGGGAGACACATGATGGAGAGGATGGGATGAGGGAATGTGTGAGAGGGACGTGGAGAAGAGAGGCTGTAGCCGCAGGACCTGGGAGATCACTGGGGAGGCTTCATCCAGCAGTGGGGAGACACATGATGGAGAGGATGGGATGAGCGGAATTTGTGGGAGGGAAGTGGAGAAGAGAGGCTGGTAACCGCAGGACCGGGGAGATCCACTGGGGTAGGTTTCATCCAGCAGTGGGGAGACACGGGATGGAGAGGATGGGATGAGGGAGCATGTGGGAGAGACGTGGAGAAGAGAGGCTGTAACTGCAGGACCTGGGAGATCACTGGGGAGGCTTCATCCAGCAGTGGGGAGACACGTGCTGGAGAGGATGGGATGAGGGAATGTGTGAGAGGGACGTGGAGAAGAGGCTGTAGCCGCAGGACCTGGGAGATCACTGGGGAGGCTTCATCCAGCAGTGGGGAGACACATGATGGAGAGGATGGGATGAGGGAATGTGTGAGAGGGACGTGGAGAAGAGAGGCTGTAGCCGCAGGACCTGGGAGATCACTGGGGGGGCTTCATCCAGCAGTGGGGAGACACGGGCTGGAGAGGATGGGATGAGGGAATGTGTGGGAGCGAGGTGGAGAAGAGAGGCTGTAACCGCAGGACCTGGGAGATCACTGGGGAGGCTTCATCCAGCAGTGGGGAGACACGGGCTGGAGAGGATGGGATGAGGGAATGTGTGGGAGCGACGTGGAGAAGAGAGGCTGTAACCGCAGGACCTGGGAGATCACTGGGGAGACTTCATCCAGCAGTGGGGAGACACGGGCTGGAGAGGATGGGATGAGGAACGGGCTGGGGAGGATGGGATGAGGGAATGTGTGGGAGCGACGTGGAGAGAAGAGAGGCTGTAACCGCAGGACCTGGGAGATCACGGGGAGGCTTCATCCAGCAGTGGGGAGACACGGGCTGGGAGAGGAGGGATGAGGGAATGTGTGGGGAGCGACGTGGGAGAGAGAGCTGTAACCGCAGGAACTGGGGGGTCACTGGGGAGACTTCATCCAGCAGTGGGGGGAGACAGGGCTGGGGGGGATGGGATGAGGGAATGTGGGGCCGCAGGACCTGGGAGATCACTGGGGAGGCTTCATCCAGCAGTGGGGAGACACGAGCTGGAGACATTGATGACATATATACTCTCACACACACACAGTTCCTAACGCATCGCGTATGCCGCGCAGTGTAATTAACCAATGTAATTTATCCTGGTTCCAGGGTTAAATAAAGTACATCAGGTAATCACACGGCGCAGCGGGAGCTTGCTGCCAACGAACAGAATTTAAAGCAGTGTCCCTGAGTATACCCTACGGATTTCACATAATAACGTGCAGCAGTATACAGCGGTACTGAGCAGGCTGCAATAAGCATCTTCTTGAGCCTAAGAGAACAGAACTGGAGCCCACCGATAATTGTAGAACCCATGAATGACCTAGGTCGCACCAGAACCACCTGACATATATGTATTGTCTCTGTTTCCCTGAAATTACCCAATTCCTGTATCCCCCATTAATCTGTCATCTGACCCCCTTCACTCGGGCTGTGACATAAATACCGCGCGCGTGGATGCAGAGCTAGGAATTAAACTCGTGTTTCGTTCTTCCCTCCCGCCCAGATACAGGCGTTACACAACCACAAGATAAACCGAGGGAAAAAAACCAACAACTACACTTCCGACCAATCACCAGTCCAGGGCAACCCCTGTGTCCCCGCCCCCTCCCGCGCGCGGATAGGCGGCTGCGCCCTCCAATCAGCGCCCTTTTAACCCACAACAGCAGCAAAGGTAGGCGGCGGTGGTAGGCGGTCCCGCCTGCGCTCGCCACGCCCCCTTGCTCGGCCGCGCTGGCGTTCATTGGCCGTTGCCTTGGCGAAGCCTAGTGAGTGCCAGGCGGCGCAGCCAGTGGCTGTGCCGCGGGGCGGGGCCGCGGGGTAGGTGAGGTGTAAGCACTGTCGGAGCCGCGGACCCGAGCGCAGCGCAACAAAATGGCGGCGGCTTAGCGACGAGCGGCGGGTCCGGACCGGGCGGCCAGAGGTGAGAAAGGTGGGAGTGACAGACGAGGGGTGTGCTGGGAGGAGGTGACGTCATGTGACGCGGAACGTCATACCCCCGAGTGACGTAATCTGTGAGCCTTTGTGACGTCATACGTGACGTAACAATATTTACCTGTGTGTCACTGTGTGTGTGTGTCACGTTACTGTCACTGTGTGTCACGGTGTGTGTGTCACGTTACTGTCACTGTGTGTGTGTCACGTTACTGTCACTGTGTGTGTGTCACGTTACTGTCACTGTGTGTGTGTCACTGTGTGTCACTGTGTGTCACTGAGTGTCACTGTGTGTCACTGTGTGTCACTGTGTGTGTGTGTCACTGTGTGTGTGTGTGTGTGTGTCACGTCACTGTGTGTGTGTGCGCACGTCCGTACTATGCTGTCAGTGTGTGTGTCCTTTACTGTCACTGTGTGTCCTATACTGTCACTGTGTGTGTAGGTGTGTGCGTGCACCTGTCCTATACAGTCACGTTGTGTCCCAATACTGTCACTGTGTGTGTACGTGCTGTATACTGTCACTGTGTATTCTATACTGTCACTCTGTGCGTGTGCCTGTCCTATACTGTCACTGTGTGTGTACCTGTTTTATACTGTCCTATACTGTCTGTGTGTGCCTGTCCTCTACTGTCACGGTGTGTTTGTGCCCTAAACTGTCACTGTGTGTCCCTTACTGGCAGTGTGTGCGTGCGCGCCTGTCCTATACTGTCAGTGTGTGTGTATGCGTGCACAGACATATAGAGTGTGCTGTCATTTGTTACTCTAGACAGTTGTGTCACTGTGTGTCCTATACTGTGTGTGCGAGCGTGCGCCTGTCGTATACTGTGTGTGCTTGCGCGCGGCCGCCTGTCCTATACGGTCACGGTGTGTGTGTGTGTGGGCTACCTGTCCTATACTGGCACTGTGCGTGTGTGCGGCTGCCTGTCCTATACTGTCACTGTGTGTATGTGTACGTGTGCGCCTGTCCTATACTGGCACTGTGTGTGTACGTGTGCGTGTGTCCTATACTGGCACTGTGCGTGTGTCCTATATTGTCACTGTGTGTGTCCTATACTGTTACTGTGTGCGCGCCTGTCCTATACTGTCACTGTGTGTGTGTGTGTACACCTGTCCTATTTTGTCACTGTGTATGCGCCTGTGTTATACAGTCACTGTGTGTCCTATACTGTCACTGTGTTTGTGCGTACGCCTGTCCTATATTGTCACTGTGTCCTATACTGTCACCGTCTTGTGTGTATACCTGTCGTATACTGTTACTGTATATCCTATACTGTCACTGTGTGTGTGTGTGTGTGTGTGTGTGTGTGTGTGTGTGTGTATGCGTGCCCGCCTGTCCTAAAATTGTCACTGTGTGGGTTTGTACACACACAGACATACAGTGTGCTGTCATTTGTTACACTATACAGTCGTGTCACTGTGTGTCCTATACTGTGTGTGTGTGTGTGTGTGTGTGAGCATCCGCCTGTCCTATACTGTCACGGTGTGTGCGTGCCTGTCATGTACTGTGTTTGCACGTGCGGCCGCCTGTCCTATAAGGTCACTGTGTGTGTGGGCATGCGCCTATCCTATCCTGTCACTCACTGTGTGTGTGTGTGTATGTGCCTATCCTATACTGTGTGTGTGTGTGCGTGCGCGTCTATACTGTCACTGTGTGTGTGCCCTATACTGTCGCTGTGTGCGCGCGCCTGTCCTATACTGTCGCTGTGTGTGTACGCCTGTCCTATGTTGTCACTGTGTGTTACCTATACTTTCACTGTGTTTGTATGCGTCTGTCTTATACAATCACTGTGTGTCCTATACTGTTTGTGTTTGTGTGTGTGTGTGTGTGTGTGTGTGTGTGTGTGTGTGTGTGTGCGTGCGAGCGCACCTACGCTATACTGTCACTATGTGTCTGCACTATACTGTTAGTGTGTCCTATACGGTCACTGTGTGTGTCTGTCCTATACTGTGTGTATGTCTGTCCTATTCCTAAAGCTTAAGGAGTTACTGGTATATTTTATTTGTTGTTTTTGGGCATTCCATGGCAATCACTGGCAGCCATTTTATTATATCCCGGTGACAAATTGCACAAAGATATTAACCCGAGAGTGGGTTAGATTTTTAGCTGGCCTAAGTCTTATCCTTTCTGCGTCTGCTTATCAAGTTCCCTTTGCTTTCAGATTGTATACCTCACTCTGCAGGCGGATATGACATCAGAGGGTTACCTAGCCAGAAAGACATGCGCGGGTTCTCAACTCCAGTTTTCAAGACCCCCCCTTCCCCCCCACAACAGGTCAGGCTTTCGGGGTATCGCTGCTTCAGCACAGGTGGCTCAATCTTTGAGCCTCTGATTGTGCCACCTGTGCTGAAGAAGGGATATCCTTAAACCCAACCTGTTGGGGGGGGGGGGGGGAGGGCTTGAGTTAAGATCGGTGACTTTAAATACCTTGCTGATGATTCTGGCAGCAGAGAGGTTAAAAAGGTATATTTCCATATTGCTAGGTGTGAGAACACCGACGCCTGCCTCCTACCTGTCATGCCAGCGTTGTGTGTCTGCTACAATTAAAGGGGTCTGACAATTAGTGGTAAATGTCACCCCCTGCTGCCATTTTCTGTACAATTTACATGTATAAAATGCTTGTCAATCAGGCACTCCAAGAGTTCCGCTACCATTTGTGTAATATACACACGGGTGCTATATATTACTGTACTAATTCCCCTCCACTTAACCCCTCACAGTAACAGCCGGCAGGGTTTGCAGGGAAGTAACTTGCCCGAGGTCACATGGAGCTGATCAAGAATCTTCTACTTCAGAGGCCAGACTAGACAACCTCCATGCGCCACTCGGCAGAGCAGTGCCACGCCTGATATAGTGTTGCTCTGCTGCTCCCATTGTTTCCCTAGGTTACTATGATTGGGCTTCAGTGGACCCGCAGTGGGTGTGAGGAGCCCTGCTTACAGAAGCAGCTCTGGCCAGTTATACTGTGTGTGTTTCCCAAGGGGCCGAAGTGGCAGCACAGCTTAACCTACAGGGCAGAAGCGGGTCGTGCTGCTTCAAGAGCCACGAACATCCACTGGGGCCTGCAACTCGTTCTCTTACCACGCAAAGCACACTGGCAGGGCTTGTGGTGTAACCGCTTGGGGCTGCTAATGCCAGGGGGGGGCCTGTACGGGCTCTTCAAATAGTTTTCCAAAATGGTCAAGTCATAAAACATTTAGGAGTAGGAGGGCCACAAACTTATTACAAAGTTAGTTTATATGCACTTACAGACTTAAATGAATGTGTGTAATAATATGTTACTGTAACTTACAGGTGAGTGTTAGTGTGACTAAATGCACTTTTGTTGCCTAAGCAACTCCCCGCCTCACAACTTTCTCCCATAACAGTCTCCCCTCCTCCTCCTTAAATCTCTCCGGGCTGCCTATCGCATTTCGTATCACCTACAATATTCTCCTCCTTGCCTGTTTTAAAGCTCTTCACTCACCTGCTGCTTCGTACATATCAGCTCTGATTTCTCGCTATGCCCCTGCTCGTCTCCTGCTCTCTACCCCTAAGGCGACGGTCCCAGTGCCTTCTACAGCGTGCGCTTTGCGTACGAGCACCACCCCAATGGGACTGGGCCCAGTAGGCACCTTCGCGCGGAAGGTGCAGCCGCGCTCTACTGCAAGTTTTTGCGAATGCAAAAAAATTGTGCTTGCGACGGAGGCATGGCCACGCCCCCCCCCGGCGGTTCAGCCAATGAGGGTGAACCAGCCGCGTGAGGTCATGGCCACGCCCCCTCTCGTCGCAATCTCTCCCTCCAAAGATCGCGGTGAAGAGCTGTGCACGCGCTACAGTGTCCACTGGGACCGCGGCCTAACTGTCCCCTGTCACCTCTACCGCTCTCTCACCTTAAGCCTTTTCCCCTCACTGCCCCTCACCTGTGGGACTCCCTCACACTCCGTATGCGCCTGGCACCCTCTCTCCCCTTACCTGTGGGACTCCGTATGCGCCAGGCACCCTCTCTCCTTACCTGTGGGACTCCTTCACACTCAGTATGCGCCTGGCACCCTCTCTCCCTTTACCTGTGGGACTCCTTCACACTCCGTATGTGCCAGGCACCCTCTCTCTCCTTACCTGTGGGACTCCCTCACACTCAGTATGCGCCAGGCACCCTCTCTCCCCTTACCTGTGGGACTCTCTCACACTCAGTATGCGCCAGGCACCCTCTCTCCCCTTACCTGTGGGACTCCCTCACACTCCGTATGCGCCAGGCACCCTCTCTCCCCTTACCTGTGGGACTCCCTCACACTCCGTATGCGCCAGGCACCCTCTCTCCCACCTTCAAGACGAACCTGAAAACTCACCTCTTAAGTGAAGCATCCAACTCATGGCTACTGTCCCACAGTCACTCCTGCCAAGCACAGCCATCTACTGCATCTATTCCCTCACCTGCTGTCTCTGTAAGTGTCCCAACATAACACTTAGATTGTAAGCTCTCCGGTGCAGGTATTTCCTTTCCTCTTGTCTTTGTTGCGCTTATTGCATTAGAATTCCCTCTACTGTATTGTGTGTGTGTGTGTGTGTGTATGTATGTATGTCTTTATTTATATAGCGTCATTAATGTACATAGCGCTTCGCAGCGGTGTATTGTCTATAGAAAGGGCTGTGTACACTGTGGACGCTATATAGAGACATACATACAATGAAATTGGCAGGAGCAGAGAATCCAGGGGCCACGTGAATGTCCCCCGCGGGGCACTGGCGGAGGAGCCTTATAGTACAGCGCACATCATTGTATTCACCGCTCCCCAGCAGGATAAACACGATCTGCACTGGAGAGCAGGGCCCTCCCCTTCCATTCATGTCACCACAGTGATGTCACGGTCACCTGATCGCGCTGTGCTGGAAGGAGTATGGCATTCCGGTGCCACGGCTCCCCCAGCGCTGAGAGGAAGCGTTTTATGACACCCCGTAAAATGAATTGCTTCATAAATTTTGACCTCTGCTTTTATTAGGGGCGAGAGAGCGGCTCCTAACCAACACGCGAGAGCCGCATCGCTTTCCAAAAGGGTAACTATAGAGTTCAACGTGTAACCGCTCTGCTGCCAGAGGGGCAGCAACGCGGGGCTTCACCAAATAAATCCGGGGGGATCCCCGGGCCAGAAAAGGATCTGTTAAGCAGTCTTCTGCCATAGTGGGGCCTGCCGGGCGGTGGAAGCCCACCCTACAGCCCACTGACTTGAACGCGCTGGAAGGGGTCTGCTGGCACATGATGCTGCTTTAGGGCAGGAGACCGTTTAGTTAATATGGCCCTAAATTATTGTTTTTTAGTCCTGCCCAGAAAAACAAAGTACTTGATTTTTAACATTTTCCCTATTCCCACTCGGCACATCATCTCCAAAGTAGGAAGTGTCGGCATGTTTATGTCAGTTTTATTAAGATGTAAAGGTTTATATACTCGGCGCTCCATCATAAAAAGGACACGTAAGAACCATTGGAGAGCGCACAAAGATTTACTGAGCGGTAACGGCAGCATGCCTAGCAAAATATACTGCTTTTTGGCCAAGGTTTGCCTGTTCTTGCCCGTTTTGCGCCAATGTTTGGGCAGCTGGGTACTTAGATATTTTATCCTACAAAGGACTCCTCCATCTCCATTGCAGGTCAATCCAAGCTAACAGGTGTGGGCTCCCCGTGACTGTAATGGGGGTCAATGCCAGTCTCGGTGCGTTAACCCATAACAGAGCTTGCTGCCCACTTAGTCTGTTTACACCAGCTGCAAACCCTTGCTCGTGATGTGAGCATGGTGCTTTATTGCTCTTGGAACTAGGCATTATATAGGAGTGATCCCAAAATCTGCCATGACTCTGAACTAGTGTTTTAGGGGCACCACTGACGTCCTGCCCCTCTCCCCTCCCCCTTAATTGTTCCTCCCTGTCATTCATTAACGTTTCTTGTCCTTTGATCATCACGCTAAGGCCTGTTTCCTCTTTTCCTTTTAAAGGGTTTTTTTTATGACGAGGATTTACTGTTTTCCAGCTGTTCCTTTTGATGTGACTTACGCCGACGGATTTCTGCCCTGAAGATGGATGCTTGTGAGCTGTTGCCCAACACCACCTAGGATATATAGGGTTACCGAGTGGATATTTACAGTGGTTTGGATGGCTGCAGGGCACGGATGACCTCTACAGGCCGCCCCTTGGTCTTGGATACTGGTTTTTAACCATGGTAAAACTTGCCAACCCTCTGTACACGGAGTGGATTTTGGAAGCCATACAAAAGGTGAAAAGGCAGAAGCAGCGTCCATCGGAAGAACGGATCTGTCACGCGGTCTGCGTCTCCCGCGGGCTCGATAAGCGGCTCGTTTATGAGCAGCTAGAACTTAGTGTCCAGGATGGCTCCATCCTCAAAGTCAACAACAAAGGCAATGCCTCTTACAAGGACCCCGAAAACCCCGGGCGTCTCGCAACCATCAAGCTGGGCCCCCTACCGAAAGCACTCAAGGGGCAGCGGGCAGCGAGCGCGGACCTGCGCAACGTGGATTGGAATAAGCTCCTGCGCAGGGCGGTCGAGGGGCTCCAGGAGCACAGCGGGTCCTCACTCAAGAACATCGAGAAATACCTGCGAAACCAGAGCGATCTGGCCGGCATTGTGGCCAACCCGATTTTCCAGCGGAGGTTGCGTTTAGCGGCGAAGAGAGCCGTTAACAGCGGGAGACTGTTAAAGGACGGGCCTCAATATAGCGTTAATTACGGTGGTTTGGATGGCAAAGGCGGAATCAAATATTCCAGTTCAACATCAACTCTCCCTACGGTCGGCCTGCTGTCGCATGAGAAGGACCAGGTGAGTGTGTCCGTATAATCAATGAAAGCAGCATTGGAGGTTGAATTCCAGGGGTGGTCAACGCCAGTCCTCAAGGGCCACCAACAGGTCAGGTTATCCCAGCTTCAGCACAGGTGGGTCAGTCAGATGAGCCTCTAATTGACCCACCTGTGCTGAAGCAAGGGACTGATTGAGCCATCTGTCCTGAAGCAGGGATATCTTTGAAAACTCACCTGTTGGTGGCCATTGTTTCCGACTAGAAGGTCGTTACCGCAGCAAATTACGAGAGTTTGACTCTCTAGATGCTGCAGAGTTGTGGGTCCGTGTATTCAGGCACTTCCACTTGTGCTGCTTTGTGTGCCGCCTCTTCTTGAGATTTGGGAACCTTACAGGGCAGAGTTTAGGAGGTGGTTATATGGAGCAGTTAAGTGATGAATTTACAAGGAGACGTATGACACGGTGCGCCTGACATGTTAATTTGCGTTGCGTCAGAATCCCCGCCAGGTGTGAGAGCGCAGAAATCTTCCTTTGAAACTGTACCAGCCGCATGTAGTGCGCACGACGGTCACGTTTCTTACATTTTACACAAACAGAAATATTGCCTTTTTTTGCCTTGATTCGGGTCAGTCTGTTTGCTAACGTCTCCTGGCTGCAAAACTGGGCAGAACCGCATCACATTTATCAAAGATATTGAAACCAATTGGCGTTTTTCCTTTGATAAATCTGGTGCGGTTTTGCACTGTTTTCGCCCCAGTGTGGCAGCTGCAGACTTTAGTGAATAACCCCCATGGCGCTGAGGGCGGGAGCCATCAAAGCACGACGCAGAGCATGAAACCCGATCATTCACTCGAATGGTAGTTCCTACCAGACTGGGCACACATACTCTGCCCCCATGCTTTGTCCTCCTGGCCTCTGCCAGACTGGGCACACATACTCTGCCCCCACGCTTTGTCCTCCTGGCCTTTGCCAGACAGGGCACACATACTCTGAACCACACTCTTTGTCCTCCTGGCCTCTGCCAGACTGGGCACACATACTCTGCCCCACGCTTTGTCCTCCTGGCCTCTGCCAGACTGGGCACACATACTCTGCCCCACGCTTTGTCCTCCTGGCCTTTGCCAGACTGGGCACACATACTCTGCCCAATGCTTTGTCCTCCTGACCTTCGCCAGACTGGGCACACATACTCTGCCCCACGCTTTGTCCTCCTGGCCTCTGCCAGACTGGGCACACATACTCTGCCCAATGCTTTGTCCTCCTGGCCTTTGCCAGATTGGGCACACATACTCTGCCCTACGCTTTGTCCTCCTGGCCTCTGCCAGACTGGGCACACATACTCTGCCCCACGCTTTGTCCTCCTGGCCTTCGCCAGACTGGGCACACATACTCTGCCGGCACGCTTTGTCCTCACTGGCCTCTGCCAGACTGGGCCACCACCTCTGCCCACGTTTGTCCCTCCGGCCTTTGCCAGATTGGGCAACACATCTCTAACGCCCACGCTTTGCCCTCCTGGCCTTTGCCATACTGGGCACACATACTCTGCCCAATGGCTTTGTCCTCCTGACCTTTGCCCCGAGACGGGCACACATACTCTGCCCCACGCTTGTCTCTCCTGGCCTTTGCCTGTTACTGTGCCACATACTCCTGCCCCACGCTTTGTCCTCCTGGCTTCGCCAGATTGGGCACACAGACTCTGCCTACGCTTTTGTCCTCCTGGCCTTCGCCAGATTGGGGCCCCACATACTCTGCCCACCGCTTTGTCCTCCTGCCTTCGCCAGAAATGGCACACATAACTCTGTCCTAACGCTTTGTCCCTCCTGCTGGCCTTTGCCAGATTGGGCACACATACTCTGCCCCACGCTTTGGTCCTCCTGCTTTGCCAGACTGGGCCACATACTCTGCCCCACGCTTTGTCCTCCTGGGCCCTTTGCCGACCTGGGCACACATACTCCTGCCCAATGCTTTGTCCTCCTTGGCCTTCGCCAGATTGTGTACAATACTCTGCCCTAACGCTTTGTCTCCTGGCCTTCGCCAGCATTGGGCACACATACATCTCCCCTACGCTTCTTGCCTCCTTGGCCTCCAGATTGGGCAACACATACTCTGCACCACGCGACGCTTTGTCCCCTCCTGGCCTTTGCCAGATTTGGCACCCATACTCGCCCAATTCTTGGTCCTCCTTGCTTTGCAACTGGTCACACATACTCTGCCCCCCCACGCTTTGTCCTCCTGGCCTTTGCCATACTGGGCACATACTTTGCCCCACCTTTGGTCCTCCTGGGCCTTCGCCAGATTGGGCCCACATACTCCCTCCCTCCTCTGCCCTAAGCGCTTGTCCTCCTGGCCTTCGCATATGGGGCACACATACTCGCCCCACGCTTTGTCCTCCGCCTTCGCCAGACGGGGGCACACAGTACTTACTCTGTCTGCCCCGCTTGTCCTCCTGGCCTTGCCAGATTGGGCAACACAGACTCTGTGCCCATGCTTTGTCCCCCTCTCGAGAGGAAAGAGCCCTCCTCGACTCTTCCTTCGCCAGAAATGGTCACACATACTCCTCGCCCTACTCTTATGGTCCTCCTGGCCTTCGCCAGATTTGGCACACATACTCTGCCCTCCCCGCTTACTTTGCTCCTCCTGCCTTCGCCAATTGTGCACCATACTCTGCCCTACGCTTTTGTCCCTCCTGGCCTTCGCCAGAATTAGGTCCCACACATACCTGCCCTACTCTTGTCCTTCCTCCTGGCCTTCGTCTCAGATTTGGGCCCCATTACTCTGCCCCACGCTTTGGTCCTCCTGCCTTCGCCAGATTTGGGCACACCTACTCTTTGCCCCACGCTTTGTCCTCCTCTGCCTTCGCCGATTGGGCACACATACTCTGCCCTACGCTTTGTCCTCCTGCCTTCGCCCGATTGGGCCACTACGCCGTGCCCCACGCTTGTCCTCCTGCCTTACTCAAGATTGGGCACACATACCTCCTGCCCCACGCTTTGTCTCTCCTTCCGTCCGATGGGTCACACATTCTCTGCCTACCGTTTGTCCTCACTGCCTTCGGCTAGAACTTTGGGCACACATCTACTGCCTCACTCTTTGGTCCTCCCCTGCCCTTCGCCGACTGGGCACACATACTCCGCCCCACGCTTTGGTCCTCCTGCCTTCGATGATTGGGGCACACATACTCTGCCTCAACGCTTTGTCTCCCTGCCTTCGCTAGATTGGGCACAACATACTCTGCCCACGCGTGTTCCCTCCTGCCTTTCGATAGATTGGGCACACATACTCTGCCCCACGCTTTGTCCTCCTGCCTTCGCTAGATTGGGCACACATACTCTGCCTCACGCTTTGTCCTCCTGCCTTCGCCAGATTGGGCACACATACTCTGCCCCACGCTTTGACTCGTGACCCTCGGGCCGTGTGGGTTATGTTTCTGTTGAAGAGCATAATAATGTCCGGACTGCAGGTATACCAGTGAGCGCAGGAAAAGAACCGAATCTCCGCCGGGGAGTCTGGCGCGCGGCTGTCTGCTGCCGTTTCACATCAGGGACACGTAGTTAACATAGAAAAGGTTGTTCTTACTTGCATGTAGCTCTCCCCCTGCTACGCTGCTTTTTATTACGGTCGTGTCAGGTTGAGCAGGATGTGATCATCTGTCAGAGAAATACAAGGAGGCGGCCATTTTTAATGTGGTTTCCTGACAATCGTCTTAATAGTGACACACACATTCAGGCAGATATCTGATTGTAACCCTAAGGCTGCACTTATAGTGACAGCGACGTTGCGTCAAAACAAATGCAATTCCGCCGTCGCACGCGCTTATAGTAAGCGCGACGCGACAGCTTGGTCGCGATAGCTGGAAATCATCTCAATTTGATTTTTCCAGCGACCGCAGCCTGACGTCGCCGGCACAATAAGCGCAGCCTAATCCTGCCACAGAGGCAAACAATACTGTGTAGCATGCTTCTTCAGCCACATAACACCCTCCCACTTAGATTGTAAGCTCTTCGGGGCAGGGACTCCTCCGAATGTTTATCACTGCCGAGAAGCGCTACACATATAATCTTGCACATACGGGGTTTAAGAGAAACTTGTGTGATGGAAACAATCTGGATATCCCTGCTTCAGCATGGGGGGGCTCAGTCTTTGACTGCACCACCTGTGCTGAAGCAGGGATATCCTGAAACCCTGACCTGTTGGTGGCCCTTGAGGATTGTATATAAGGGATGGGCAGTCTGGGGATTAGAGGCCTGAATTGTTCAGTCCGGTGATTTGGGTGAAACCTGTGGTTATTTTTTCCTGGTGATGGTCATTCATTTTTCTGGACCCGCTTTATAATGTTGGGAAAGTTTTATTTCTGAACCTCAGGGATGTGTTCTCCAGTGCGACCCCATAATGTGTTACTGCTAATAAATGCAATGGGGGAAGTCTCGCGTATCTCAGAAGCGCGGTTTCCTGTGACCAGCGACGGTGGCGTGAGGGTTTCTTGGGCGTATAAAGGCTGTGGCTACAGGAGGTGTTAATGGCGCTGACGTCTTGTTTCTCATGTGAAATATTTTAGGAATATCTTAAGAACGGCAGCTTTGATTGTTGGGCACGTTGCAGGTCCGAGGGGGCAGTCCCGCTTACTCGCTGCAATCTTTACATCTATCTGATGAAAGAATATAAACCTTACAAGTAAGAAACCACTTAGCTCAGTGGCTGTGTAGTTGCATGATCTCCCCTGTAAACGTTTCCAAACACCGACAGAGCGGCCCCCCGGGAAGTACGTCAGTGCAGTCCGGTGATGCGTCTGTCGGGGTTTCACGGAACAGAGAAAGCCGCGTTAACCGGAATCGGCGACTGCACAGATGTTCAGGTGTATTTTACATTCTTTTTATTCGATTAAAAAAAATATATAGCGAGTACGTTGAACTGCCCCTTTAATGCACCAAACAGGACCTCTTGTAATCAATCATTCCACAAGCTTTTAAAACCTCTCAAGTCTCCTTTTTGCAGGTGCCCAGTAACTCTATAAATCTGATCAGTGCATATGTGAAATTACTGCTGCATTCTTTCTGCTATTGGGTATATACCTCCCTAACCAGCCGATAACACAAGCCGTATGTAATGTCTGGTTAGGATAGGTATATACGAGAGCAGCATATACATTACAAACAGCTTGTGTTCGCGGTGGTTAGGGAGGTATATACCAGAGCAGCATATATATTACATACAGCTTGTGTTTCAGCTGGTTAGGGAGGTATATACAGAGAGGCAGCTATAT
>WSYH01001520.1:70164-118242 GCA_036426205.1 Ascaphus truei
ATCGCATTTTGGAGCTGCAGTAAAGTAAATTATTTATTTGACAAATTTTTTTTTGACCATTTTTGAAGTTTTTATAGTGAGTTACAAACTATTATTCGTCCAATAGCCTCCTTCCAAACCGCAAATATTACAAAATATACATAGATTAGGGACATCGTATTGTTTCGTTTTATTTATAAAGTGCCGACCTGTTCCGCAGCGCAGTACAATGGGGCGACAGAATGACAAACTAAGAACAAATAAACGCAAACAGATGCGAGGGGCACAGAGGACCCTGAACGTGAGAGAGCTTACAATCAAGAGGACTTGTATGATGCAGGGGTGGGCAAGTCCAGTCGTGAAGGGCCGCCAACAGGCCAGGGTTTTAGGATATCCCTGCTTCAGCACAAGGGGCTCAGTCTTCGACTGAGCCTCTGATTGTGCCACCTGTGCTGAAGCAGGGATATCCTGAGCCCTGACCGGTTGTTGGCCCTTGACGACTGGAGTTGCCCACCCCTGGGTTAGAGACAGTTATCTGATTGAGGAAAGATTGCTGCAGCAGTTCTAAAGTTACATAGAGCAGAGTCCTGTTGTGAGACACAAAATGGTAAAATGATCAGCCTCTTCGCTAAATCTATTTCTATATGTTAAACCAACTTGTCACATGCTTGCCTGTGAGACGCTCCAGCAATCTTCTATTCGTGTCTGCTGTTTTATAGAAAAATGTATGTAAAATATGTTTATAGGTTCTGTTAATCCCTTCGCTGCCAGAGCTGCATGCAACGGTCTTATATTTCAGTCCTGATCATTGCAATGTTGGAAGCGGTGCAGCAGGTAAAGCCCCTAACACGCAACACACACAATACCCCGCTACAGCCCCTAACTAGCAA
Organism: Ascaphus truei; assembly: GCA_036426205.1. Taxonomy (NCBI): domain Eukaryota; kingdom Metazoa; phylum Chordata; class Amphibia; order Anura; family Ascaphidae; genus Ascaphus; species Ascaphus truei. The sequence continues at coordinate 71,034 of WSYH01001520.1, forward strand.
AACACACAATACCAAATGTTTTTTTTTTGACCATTTTTAAGTTTTTATTAGTGAGTTACACCAACATTATTCGTCAACTAGCCTACTTACAAAACCGCACAATATTACAAAACTTTCTCACGAAGAGATTACTTTGGGAATAGTTATGGTTTCGTTTTATTTATAAAGTGCGACCTGTTCCGCAGCGACAGTACAATTGGGGCGAAGAATGACAAACTAAGCACAAATAAACGCAAACAGATGCGAGGGGCACCAGAGGACCATGACGTGAGAGAGCTTACAATCAAGAGGCTTGTATGATGCAGGTTCTCTTCCCGGGGGCAAAGACAGATCAGTCCGTTGAAGGTAGCGGGCTCGCCAATCAGGCCAGTGGTTGTAGGACTATCCCTGCTTCAGCACACAAGGGGCTCCAGTGTTTCTTCGACCGGAGCCTTGATTGTGAAAACGGGTGGAGGAAAGAAAGCGGATAATTACGGAAGGCACCTCCCACTTATCCTCAATGACCCCCGGTTGTTGGCCATTGACCGACTGGAGTTGCCACCTGGTTAGAGACAGTTATTTCGATTGAGGAAAGATTGTCTGCAGCAGTTCATAAAGTTACAAGAGAGAGTCCTCTCGTGTGTGATTGACCACAAAATGGTTAAAATGTCGCCTCTTCGCTCAACAAAATAATTCTATATGTTAAATCCAAACTTGTCACATGCTTGCCTGTGAGACGCTCCAGCAATCTTCTATTCGGTCTGCTGTTTTATAGTAAAATGTAGCTAAAATAGGGGTGATGGTTCTGTGAATCCCTTCGCTGCCAGAGCTGCATGCAACGGTTCTATATTTCAGTTCCTGAATCATTGCAATGTTGGAAGCGGTGCAGAAGGTAAAGCACAGAACAGAAAACACACCAAACCCCGCTACAGCCCCCACTAACTAGCAAAAAACACACAATACCCCGCACACAGCCCCTACCACCTAGCAAAACAACCTACCCCGCTACAGCCCCTAAACTAGCAAAACCACACAAACCCGCTACAGCCCCCCCTACACTAGCAAAAAAAAAACAATACCCCACTACAGCCCCTAACTAGTCTGTAATGGGAACTGTTTGTAACTATTGCAGTCCGACTTTCAGGCCAACATTTTTGCATTTCCTGCAGGTTCTGATATTTTTCAATGGACTTTCATATACTAAATTAGGATTGCATATCTCTTCCTCAACATATAGGCTTCTCTCTTTCCGATAATGTACAGAGCTTTCCCAACCTTCCACAGGTCTTTCTTCAACCTGTCAGAGCTTTCCAAAAACCTCACAGGTACCTCTTTCTTCACCTGTACAGAGGCCTTTATCCACATACCCACAGGTCTCTGCTTCACAACCTGCACAGAGCTTTTCTGTAGAAGGAAAGGAACACATAAGATACTAGACCCCTGTGAGGTTGGAAAGCTATACGTACAATGTGAACAGAAGGACCTGTGCAGGTTTGGAAAGCTCTGCTACACTATATGTAATCTATGAAGATCTCCTGTGGTGTGCATTACGAGGATTCCCCAAGCTACAACACACACAAAATATATATATATATATATATATATATTATATATATATATATCCTACCCCTTTATATATCTATATATATTATTATTTATTTATTTAGGACCAGAAAAGGCTTCTAGAAATGTAGAATTGCAGAGCTGCAAAGCATCACCTAGTCACTATGAAAATGCCATCAAATCCGCTGCAGAAGGAGATACATGGCAGATAACTTTACCTCTATTTGAACTCCAATATATGTTACCGAATGTTACTGAGGGTTTAAATCAAAGTGTTGCAGGTTTTCTCCCGTCTGTGTGTGTAAGTACAGACTGCCACATTGGCTGTTTAGATGCTGTGGGGTTGATCTCCTCAGTCACATCAATATCTGTTTAATCTCCCTGAAACGGCAGACGTTTATCCTATTAAATGGTGATTTGTTGTCCCAGGAGCTCCGCAGCGAAAGATTTTAACCCTGACCGTTCCAAGGGGATCATTCCCAGCAGGGGTTAAATGTGCCGTTCATTCCATAAAAAAAGTTTTTATTTAGCGGAAAACGAAATCCTGCCCGATACATTCAGTGCTGTAACCTCATGTAAAGATGCTCATAGTGTATATTATGTGATGCACATTTAATTGGTTTAAGTAGCAAAATGTTGTTTTGTCATAAATGGCCACCCTTATTTACACTCCCGAGCACCACACGAGCAGGTTCCACGTATACAGCATAGGCTAAGGGTGGCCACCAACAGGACAGGTTTCCAGGATATCATTGCTTCAGCACAGATGACTGAGTCTTTGATTGAGCCACCTGTCCTGACGCAGGGACTGTTTCAGCCACCTGTCCTGAAGCAGGGATGTCCTGAACCCCTAACCTGTTGGTGGCCCTTGGACTGGAGTTCGGCATCCCTGCCTTAACCCCTTTTGCTGCCCAATAGGCCCGTGATACATTGCAGAGCAATGCATTGGCCACCCCTCCTGGCAGCAGACAGGTTAACCCACCCCCCATCTTCATGTGTAATTCTCAGGCCTCCTCTGGTACGGCACAAAGGGGGTTTCATGCCTTGTGTTTGCAGAAGGCAGGATCTCTTGTAAACACTGAATTGAAGAGGGAGCAGCTGCAGTCGCTGTGCGGCAGAGAGGGATGAATGACAAAGGTTTCCCCATAATTCAGCTCAGGCATCCAGTTGCTCCCCCTGCCATCTGCAAGGCGGCCCAGCCAGCCTCCTGTATAACAACTGGCAGCCCGCGGACATGTGTTCATCGGCTGAACATCAGGGACATGTATCTCTTAGCAACAGCCAGGAGGATGAGGAGAAGGCAGAGAGCGGGCAGCGAGATTTCGTGTCCGGGCGCCCTCCTGATAACGCAAGCTCTGTCCCTATAGAAACGCTCCGAATTCAATGCATCAAGAAGTGGCTGATCGGTCTAATGGGTTCAATTAAATAACTAATTTGGAGCCTTTGTTAAAAAAAAATAATATATATATTTTTTTTTTTTTTTTTCTGATCTTTGTTCTTTTTCATGATAAGGCTTTTAGTAAAAACGCAATTTTGTTTTTTGTTGTGGTGTGTTTTTTTTATTTTAAGCAAAACTCAGACATTTGCATCCTGTGTTACTCATGTCTCGCCCCACGTACTGTACACAGGTTACATGTGGTAATAGGACATATCAAATTATATTCATATACAGTATGGTACAAACCCAGGCGCAATTTCAGTCCTTAAGGGCCACCAACAGGTCAGGTTTTCAGGACATCCCTGCTTCAGCACAGGTGGCTCAATCAACCTTTGACTGAGCCACCTGTGCTGAAGCAGGGATGTCCTGAAAACTTGACCTTTTGGTGGCCTTTGAGCACTGGAGTTGGCCCCCCCTGATGTTGAAAGACCCCATGTCTCTGCTTGCATGAACTTGTCTGCCAGAGACATTTGCATGGAGTATAAGAAACGCGTTGGGTTCCTCACGCTGGGAGCAGACGTGACGAGTAAGTGAGGGGGCGCGTGGTGTTTATAGAGTGATATATCCATGTCAGACAGTTCCGTGTGAGGGTTAGGGCGGCAGAGCGTGTAAAACACCTGCTTACCTGCAACATCCGCTCACAACGTTCACCTAACCTTTTAATCCTCAGTGAAGTTTCACCTGTCTTCTTTAACACTGTAGCGCTTCAGCGTAATCTGCTGGCAATTTTGTATAATTTCAGGGTTAAAAAAACCTTGGCTGCCAGTTTGTCTTTAGGATAGAAGTGTTGCTGTCTGATTTTAACCCATTCACTGCCAACTCATTCCATTGCAAAGCCAATAATGCAGATTCTAAGGGAAATTTTCAAGTAAATGGCAAGTTAATTATGAATTCACTTCCAATGATGGCGGTTGTGCTATGTGACAGCTCTGGTGCGTGCCACGTTACCTTTCCCACGGCTCTGGTTGCATGCCACGTGACTCTTGCTCTGGTGCGTGCCACGTGACCTTCGCCTCGGCTCTGGTGCGTGCCGCATGCCTTTGGCGCAGCTCCGGTGCATGCCGCGTGACCTTTGCTGCGGCTCCGGTGCGAGGCGCGTGACTTTTGCCGCGGCTCTGGTGTGTGCTGTGCAACATTTCCCGAGGCTCCGGTGAGTACCACGTGACCTTTGCCGCGGCTCCGGTGCATGCCGCATGACCTTTGCTGCGGCTCCGGTGCGTGGCGTGTGACTTGCCGCGGTGCTGGTGTGTGCCGTGCGGCATTTACCGAGGCTCCGGTGAGTACCACGTGACCTTTGCCGCAGCTCCGGTGCATGCCGCGTGACCTTTGCTGCGGCTCCGGTGCGAGGCGCGTGACTTTTGCCGCGGCTCTGGTGTGTGCTTTGCAACATTTCCCGAGGCTCCGGTGAGTACCACGTGACCTTTGCCGCGGCGCTGGTGCGTGCCGCGTGACCTTTGCTGCGGCTCCGGTGCGTGGCGTGTGACTTGCCGCGTGCTGGTGTGTGCTGTGCGGCATTTACCAAGGCTCCAGTGCGTACCACGTGACCTTTGCTGCGGTGTGTACCACGTGACTTTTGCCACGGCTCCGGTGCGTGCCGCGTGTCGGCTTACACCGGAATCCCAGACTGTTTAAGGTTAGATATGAGTAGTGTGTGACTGGATCAGCGGGACAGACCTGACTTTCAGCTCCGTTACTTCTCATGGAAAATAAATAACATCCCGAGTGTTTTCCTGCGTCCCTCAGAGACGCGGGAAAATGGTCCGAAAATTGCTCACTATGCGTTCTCGGAGTATCTTCCTGCACATGCTCTGTACAGGCTTTTTCTTTCATCCTAATCGCCCTATTTTGTGAAATATTGCAGTCGTTTTTCTGGGGATATTTCATGTTTTCTGTGGGCACTCTTTAACAATGGCCTCCACCGTGATTCTCCCCTTCCTAACGCCACCCTGACCACTGCACATTTGGAATAGCTTCAATCCTCTTTATTTTGGTGTGACTGCCTGTCTAGCGTATATCTGATTAGGACGCCTTTATAAATGTAATATCTGCTGCCAAAGGGCCGGCATTGCAGAGCAGTTTGATATTTGCCCTCATGGCAAGGTGTTGGTGTTACTGGTGCCCTCTGCTACTCTGCCACTTCTTGCTGCTAACCGAATGCCAGCATCCAATGCGTTTTATAAAACCCCCGGAACACATTCATTAACACACCGTGATACACACACACACACGCGCTGATACAGTATGGTCCGAACTCGGGCACACTGATATTATCTAGAACAGGGGTGGCTAATTTCAGTTTAAGGGCCACCAACAGGTCAGGTTTTCAGGACATCCTTCAGCACAGGTGGCTCAGTCAAAGGTTGATTGAGCCACCTGTGCTGAACCAGGGATGTCCTGAAAATTTGACCTGTTGGTGGCCCTTGAGCACTGAAGTTGCCCCCCCCCCCCCCTGATGTTGAAAGACCCCATGTCTCTGCTTGCATGAACTTGTCTGCCAGACATTTGCATGGAGTATAAGAAACGCGTTGGGTTCCTCGCGCTGGGAGCAGACGTGACGAGTAAGTGAGGGGGTGCGTGGTGTTTATAGAGTGATATATCCATGTCAGACAGTTCCGTGTGAGGGTTAGGGCAGCAGAGCGTGTAAAACCCCTGCTTACCTGCAACATCGGCTCACAACTCTCTCTGCGTATAACGGACATAAGCTTCATGAACGAGGAGGTCTCTCTGTGTTCACCCTGCCATGCATGTTACATAGTTGAGGGGGTTGAACAAAGACATACGTCCATCAAGGGCAACCTATGCTAAATGTATATGACAGATACTTTATCCTATAACCGTACTTACAGCATATTGATCCTGAGGAAGGCAAACACACAACCCCAGTGATACATTATCCAATGATATCTCATAGGGGGAAAAATGTGTGTGTGTGTGTGTGTGTGTGTGTGTGTGTGTGTGTGTGTGTCAATCCCACCAACCGCAGCTCAAGTGATGGGGCACGTTGTGATCCAGTATACAAAGACATGATACCATATAATACAAAGCTGTAATTGAGACACACACACACACACCAATGCTTAGAAGCTTTATTGCTTTCCGTTCAACGTTTCGGCTGCAACGGAGCCTTGGTCAAGATACGAAACATTGATCGGAACGAGTCCGGTCAAAACAATATTACAAATACAAGCACATTCTTTACTTCTGACCCCGCAGGGGCTAGTACAGTATAAGTGTTTTAAAAAGCGTCCAGGAGTTACTGACTCCTGCACTGTATGCTGTCTTCTCAAGCGTTAATCTCTGTTCAGGTGAATGGGGCTAAACACCTTCTCTAACACGGGGAAGACACCTTCATAGTGTACTGAAGAAGGGCCTATGAGTCTTGTTTCCTTGATTTTTCACTCCAGTTTCAGGCTGATTTGAAATGAAAGGAAATCTCCTATTTCTCTTTGTTAGGACTCGCCATACCTCCCTGGCAAGGCGACGTGACAGACAGACAGTACAGCTGGATTCCAAATGCTGTGAGCAAGTTACCTTTCACGGAGGTCACGGTGAATAATTTAAACGCCTCCGCTAAAACACGACCAGCTGCGGCCGCGGCAGGCGTCCAGTCTTTAACCATTCTGTGGCCAGAAGGGCCAGCAATGCGTTTTTGTCCGGGCAGTAGGACTGCTACCAGTAACCCCTTCAGCTTTGGGCAGGAAATGGGTATAATATCCACGCGAGCGCGCCCGTGCGTACGCTGCAGGACCTGCCTAATAAACCAAGATTGTACATCAGTCATTTTCTCCCTGGCTTAAAACATGTGTGAGATCGTGTGCGTTTTTAATATTTAATCAGGATGCAGGCCTCAGTTGGCTTGTTTAAACTGATCTGACAGCATCAGAAGCAGAACGCGCGTACGCTTGGTGAAACCCTGTGTGCCTGCATTCATTCACGGACCTGTAATAAGGCCGCTGTCTTTGTGGCAGAACACGGCTGGTAAGTGACTCTCGTCCGTGGTGTGTGAAGGGGCAAGAAGAGCTTACTTAACTCGGGGATGGGCAACTCCAGTCCTCAAGATCCCCTCCCCACACAGATCAGGATATCCCTGGCGCACCATCTAGAGCAGGCATGGGCAATTTCAGTCCTCAGGGGCCACCAACAGGTCAGGTTCTCAGGACATCCCAGCTTTAGCACAGGTGGCTCAATCGGACTGAGCCACTTGTACTGCAGCTGGGATATCCTGAAAACCTGACCTGTTGGTGGCCTTTGAGGACTGGAGTTGTCCGCCCCTGCTCTAACCCTTTCACTGCCAGGACAGGCTTCAGAGCCTCCAGCTCTGATTGGCATGTCCCTTCAGTGATAAAGTAATGCTGCCATTCTACCTTTCTGACCTGTTAAATGTATATGAAAGCGATTCATTGGCTGCAGCGCATTGAAATGTGTGTTCTGGTCCATCTGGGTTTTGTATTTTGTGAAACAGCATCTTTCTCCAGAGAGAACAACATATTTCCTGCAGGGCGGGGGAGACTTTAAGGCCATATTGACTAAGTGATGCTATGCCACGAGCAGTCCTGTGGGAGTGGTTTTCAACTGGTAGAGAGCTGCTGAACTCTTGTATGTTTACTCTGTTAGACCACGACTTGTGAGAACCCCGGACCACGTTTACCCACGTAACATGGTCACAGTGTTAGTGAGATGGATATGTAGGTGTATATGTGTGTATGAAACGGTTTAAAATATATTGCATTACATTGTAATATTCAATGTATATTTTGTATTGACTAGTAATGTACAGACCATAACCAAGTGTTTCCTTGGGGATCCCCTGCTAAGCACATGTGGTACCCCAGGATAAGCAAAGGTATATGGGTGTGTTGCACACAAACAGTGCAAATGAATGCAAGGAAATAACATGCGATACTTGCGCACAATACCAGAGCTCCTGGTTCAGTGATGGCCTGTCTGCAGCAATCCAGGTATACAGCAAAAAGAGATGATCCAGGGCTCCACGGGTTAATCAGCAAAATAATTTATTCATGATACACATTTGCTGATAAACCCGTGGAGCCCTGGATCATCTCTTTTTGCTGTACCCCAGGATAACACAGGTTGAAAACCACTGTCTTATCACAGAGCACCGTTTAGTAAATCTGTCCCTGAGCATCTCCCAAAATATTTAGGACTTTTGATTATTCTTTTTATATAAATACAACTTTAATCAGATGGGATGAATATCAATTGTTTCTAACGTTCAGTCTGACCAGTATTGGTGTCTGGTTTGTAGCACTAGTTTGACCTTGTGTCTTGGATCATGAAACGGTTTGCTGCCAGAGCGGCACTAAGTTGCAATGCTGCCCGCCACTAGCGGGGGAAGAGGTTAGTTGGTGGGTGATGACAGACGTGAAGACTTCGCGCTCCGTGCAGGGAGAGAGAATTTAGTCGTGGTGGATGGGGACAGCTTTTTGGAATACGTGGTCTCTTGTAGTGATAACTAGTGGAACGCAGAAAGCTTTTATCTGAATGAAACTTTTTTTTGTAGGTATCCAATATAGGATCAGCCTCTGGTAGCAGTCTGGGTTATATGCGATATATAGCACCCAGCACCTCAGTATGTCTAACCGTGGAGGGAGCTCGGCAGAAAGCTCTGGGAAAGTTCATGGATCTGGCCTAGCAAGGGAGCCTGTTGGAATGAAGGAAATGTGGATCTGTGTAACGTTGCTGACTGCAAAACAGGATACGGACCCGCAGGGCAGAGGTAGGGCGTAATACACCAACCTTGGCCTGGCATCAGAGGCCTGGGATGCAGGGGTAATCGGGTACGTTTCGGGATCGAGGCAGGCAAGGGTTGTCTGGTCCGGTTCAGAGGTCGCGGCAGGCAAAGGGTAGTCGGGTCCAGTTCCGAGGTTGCGGCAGGAAAAGGGTGGTCAGATTCAGTTCCAAGGTCAAGACAGGCAGCTGGCAAAACAAAGGCAAGGGTGAGTTCAGACAGGACAAGGTAACCTGTACATTGCATGAGCAAAGACTAGCAGCAACTGCCTGCTATTAAAGGCCAGAGGCAGCTGCTGGCAATCAGAGTCAAAGAGAGGCTGATTTCCTGTCGGGCAGGATTTGCCAGGAAGCAGGATGGCCGTGGTAGCTTCGGACCAGATGATGTTACTTCCTGGATGTTCAGACAGATCCCTTATAATCTGATGCTGATGGAAAGAGAAACAAAATGCAGACCGCATGGAAATCACTGCAGGGAGAGCAGGCACCACGTCCAGAGTCAGTGTGACTACATGCATGCTGTGCAAGAAACACCGCGGGCCGACACGCAGACGGTGCAAGAAATACCGCGTGCTGACCTGCAGGAAACACCGCGTGCTGACCTGCAGGAAACACCGCGTGCCGACACGCAGACGGTGCAAGAAATACCGCATGCTGACTTGCAGGAAACACCGCGTGCTGACCTGCAGGAAACACCGCGTGCTGACCTGCAGGAAACACCGCGTGCTGACCTGCAGGAAACACCGCGTGCTGACCTGCAGGAAACACCGCGTGCCGACACGAAGACTGTGCAACAAACACTGCGTGGTGACATGCAAGAAACACCGCTACAAAGAAACTTTTGGAGCAGTTTATTCTGAAAAAGAATCCTCCTCTTCCCCAGAACCTGCAGCTAAATGACATAACAAAAGGCGATGGAAATCGGCAAAGAAGCGGAAGAGAAGCTCTCCACACAGAACCAATCTCACCGCTGCCTGCGAACAGCACCGCATCCAGGTGCACACGTTACAGAGAGAGGATCCACAACGAGGCCGAATCTTCCAGACCAAATGCTTGGGAACCTGGACAAAGATTTCACCACGTGAAACTCAAAATCAAAATTCTGTGGTCCAACGGCAGAAGCCCCTGAACTAGAATATGTTGGGCAAACACGAATATAGAATATTTTTGTTTTAAGTGAAAGGATGTTTGAGATGGGGGTTACCGGTTTGCCTTAAGACAGGAAAATGAGAGTATTGTTGCACTTTCTAAATTTCCTGGATATAGGCAATGATTTAAAGCAACTGTCCTGGATGAGGATCCCTGGCTGGATTCGCAATATGGCGGATCATTAACCTTCCCGCGAGGCAATATTAAGCCGTGACGTCATCCCTTGCAGCTTCCTATTGACCCGTGTGGCGGGACATTTACACAGCAGATATACCTGTATGTATGTATGTATGTATGTATGTATGTATGTATATCTTTATTTATATAGCGCCAAATGTGTACCCAGCGTTTCACAAAGAATACAGTACGGGGAATTATAATAATATAGCAAGCGCAGCAAAATCAGGCAATAGGAAAGGAAATCTAGAAATAGAAAAGTACCCGGGCGCTCCCTCTAGACAAAATATAAGAAATAGATAATGAAATGTTTTCCAGAACGTGACAACCTTATGTGGTATATAAGGTCCCCATCTGCTTCAAGGTCTCTTCCTGTGACTCAAAACCCCCCCGTAGGACCTATCCAGGATCCTTATTAGTACAGAAAAGCAAGAGAAAAGGGGGAGCACAGGTTTGAGAGGTGATGGGAGAAATGGGTGCAATTTGATTAAATTCATATTCCTGAACTGATAGGAGCGGGATAATGGTGTGTAAAATATTGTAAACACTTACACGGCCTTGTGTAAATGCTGTCACACCAAGGTCTCTTTTCTCTCCTTCTTCTTCCTTCTTCTTCTCCTTCCTTCTTGTTTCTTCTTTTCTGTGTGTTCCTTTTGTGGGGTAGAGAGAAAGAACCCCCAAAAAGGAACACACAGGAGAAAAAGAAGGAAGGAGAAGAAGGAAGAAGAAGGGAGAAAAGAGACCTTGATGGTGACAGCATTTACACAAGGCCGTGTAAGTGTTTACAATATTTTACACACCATTATTCCCGCTCCTATCAGTTCAGGAATATTGAATTTAATCAAATTGCACCCATTTCTCCCATCACCCCTCAAACCTGTGCTCCCCCTTTTCTCTTGCTTTTCGATAGGAAAGGAAATCCCTGTCCCAAAGATCTTACAATCGAAGTGGTATGATGGGAGACTTACAGAGACAGCAGGTGAGTGCAGTAGATGGCCGTGCTTGGTCACAATGGGTGGTAGGAGTGACTGTGGGACAGTAGCCATAATAATAATAATAGTTTGTTCTTGTATAGCGCTGCTAGTTTTACGTAGTGCTTTAAAGAGACATTTTGCAGGCACAGGTCCCTGCCCCCTGGAGCTTACAATCATTTTTGTTTTGTTTGTTTTTTGGTGCCTGAGGCAGAGGGAGATAAAGTGACTTGCCCAAGGTCACAAGGAGTCGACAGTGGCAATTGAACCAGGTTCCCCTGCTTCAAACTCAGTGCTAGTCAGTGTCGTTACTCACAGAGCCGCTCCTTCGCCATGCGTGCAGGCTGTTGGGATGCTTGATTTGTGAGGCAAGTTTTAGGGTTGGTCAGTAATAAATGAGGTTAACACAGGGGCGCGCAAACTTTTTTTTTTGCTGCGCCCCCCCTGCCTGCTCCTCTCCGTTCTGAGCCCCCACTCCTTACCTAGCGCGGCACCAAATGACGCCGTGGGGTCAGGTGACCCGCAGCGTCATTTGTCGCGTGTCACCTCACATGACCCCGCGGCGTCATGGACACAAGTGACGCCGGCAGAGTCCAGGTAAGTGTTAGAGTTGCAGGGGAAGAGATGGCAGGGAGACGTGGGTGAGAGCAGGTGTATATATGGCTGGGTCCAGGACTAGGATAGATATCCCCAGCAGCAGGAAGGAGGAGATGGAGAGCGGGTGTGAATAGAGGATTTGTGTGGGTGCTTTTTATTGAGGAGTAAAGAAGTTGCTGGGAAAGTGTGTGTGTGTGTGTGTGTGTGTATAATATAATATAATGGTGCAGTGTATGGGCACAGGCATGAGTGATGAAGAAATGCAGATAGGTGGGGAGTGGGGGAAGTTGGAGGGAACAGAAACGTTTACAAAGGAGTGAGAAAACATTAAACAGAAAAGGCAATAGGGAGGGCTTAGTAGTGAGATGCAGGAGGAGACTTCCCAGGTATTGGAGGATAGGAAGAGTACAAATTATCACAGCTTTTAGCAAGTCAAGTTCTCACTGTTGTTGTTGTTGTGCTGCAGAGTCCAGATCTTCTTCTTGTAGTCTTCAACTCTTATTAACTCCACAGACACTTTATATGTGACATTTAAGATGTTACACAGCCATATAGCACAGCCAAGATACATTCACTTAAATACTCTAACCAGATTCACTTGACTAATAATTAAGGAAGGGGCTTGCCTATTCCACTGAGACAGACATACCAAGGAGATGTTAATCTACTATATATTTCTGAAAGCGGCGTATGTGGCTATGTCTGTATGTGTCTCCCTGTGTCCCTCCCTGTGTCCCTAGCGGCAATCCCATTGGACCTTGGGCCAGGCCAATGAGATTGCTTCCTTGGCCCGCCCGCCCCCGCACACCTCTCATTGGCCTTAGCCCCTGCCTGCCTCCTTACACCATCTCCCACTGCCCATTGACCCCGTTCGCCTCACCCGCCCCCCTGCCCCTTTCGCCACCAACCACTTGGCGACCTCGGTCCGCCCCGTGCCCTTGCACCCCTTGGCGCCGTGATTTACGTCCACATATCCCCTTGCCGTTCCACACCCGGCCCCTGTGTCACACCCTGCCACCGCCACACCCCCTGCCCCTCCTCCCCGCTCCCCCACCCTTTGCCCATGCCCCCCCCTAGCCCTTTCCTGCCCCCTCCTCCCCTGCCCTTTGCCCCCTGCCCTCCCTCCCCGTCCCCCTTGCCCCCTACCCTCCCTCCCCCTGCCCTTTGCCTCCTGCCCTCCCTCCCCCTGCCCTTTGCCCCTGGCCTCTCCCTCCCCCTGCCCTCCCCTCCCTGCCCTTTGGCCCCCCCGCCCCTCCTGCCGCTTTGCCCCCCCACCCTCTTTGCCCCGCCCCTCCCCTTCCCTGCCCTCTTTGCCCTCCCTGCCCTTTGCCCCTCCCTGCCCTTGTTTTGCCCCCCTCCCTGGCCGCTTTTTCCCTCCTGCCCTTTGCCCTCCCTGCCCTTTGCCCCTCCCTGCCCTTTGCCCCTCCCTGCCCTTTGCCCCTCCCTGCCCTTTGCCCCTCCTGCCCTTGCCCCACCGCCTCCTTGCCCTTTGCCCTCCCTTCCTTGGACCCGCCCCTGCCCCTCCCCCTGCCCTCCTGCCCTTTGCCCCCTCCCTGTTTGCCGCCCCTCCCTTGCCCTTTGCCCTTGTGCCCCGTTGCGCCGAATACTCCCGTCCTTGCCCTTTGCCCCTCCATGACCTTTTGCCCCTCCCTGCCCTCTGCCCGCCCCTCCCTGCCAACCCGCCCTGTCCCTGCCCCACGCCCCGTCCCCTGCCCCCCCCCCCCCCTCCCTGCCCTTTGCCCCCCCCCCCCGCCCTTCCCTGCCCTTTGCCCTCCCACCCTTCTACTCGCCTCCTTGGCCCCTCCCACGCCCTTCCACGCCCCTCCCCCCCCCCGCCCTTCCACTCCATGGCCCCCTGCCCTTCCCACGCCGGTAGCAACGCCGGGTATATCAGCTAGTTAGATATAAGTTGCAGATGGGGTCAAATTGGTAGAAGGATTCAACTCGACAACAGTACCTTGTGTGAAGACAACGGATCAGAATCTTAGCCCAGTATGCATCCATGTTAAAGATTTAAAAGAATGTAAAACAACTCCACAGATGACTCTAATACAGAGGTAAGTATCTCGGAAGTAGGGCCAATCCTCGGAGCCGAAATGAACGCGGTTCTGGAGACCCGCTTCTTCAAACCTATTTAATTAAAAGATGCAAGACTGCTCCTTTTTTTTTTTTTTTTTAAGTGTGGCTCTTAAAGCATTTTCCTCTGGTTGTGACAGATGCAGCCAATGTGCGGAGTAGGGATTAATGGTGCAGTTTTGGCTGTAGTAAAAATTGGGGCATTCATAGATTGTGCTGGTTTTTAGGGCACCTTCAGTTAGTTACTAGTATGATGGATTGAAAAGACCACATCTATCAAGTTCAGGCCTATTTTTACATGCAGCAACATATACTTTCTCTCCTATGTCCGTACTACCAGTATATTGATTCAGAGGAAGGCAACACACAACCGCCATGATATATCTCATAGGGGGGAAGTAAATTCCTTCCCGACTCCAAGAATTGGCAATCACATATTACCCTGGATCAACATCCTTCCACCCCCTTCCCATGTTACTTATTGGTATAATCCCTGTACTAGTGAGGGACTGAGATGGTTTCAGAGGAAAAGGAGACATTCCTAAAACAAACCGGGTGATATGGGGCTGCGTCCTGTTGAAGTATTGTGCTCTATTCAAGAAAAGCCATTTTTAATCTCCAGTCAGCATTTTGCTTCCTCAGCAGTCTACAGAACAAAATGTTCAACATGGATACCAGAGTCTGCATGGAAGATCCATTAGTATCAATCAGCCCTGGGACCCGACGGCCTAATGAAGCCCGATTCCCCCCTGCCCCAGTACAGCTTGTCCTGCACAAAACCAGAAACGCAAACTAAACGCAAAGGCTACTAACAAGGCGAGGCGTGCGTGCGAACTCTGCCCGTACAACACGGAACCCCACAATCTGCCCTAGAGGAGGAAAGCTGGTACTGCTCTGGTCATGGCCGTGTATCCAGCCGTATGACTTGACATCAATCCAACGATAGGAACATTAATGCGGTCATACCAACTAAAACTCCCAAATGTGTTCAGCCACTTCACAAACCTGGGATCAGAGGTAATGGAGGGCGATGCAACACAAGTGGAACCGCCCCTACCACGGACTGACGTCCAAAGACAAAATCCTGGGACCAAAGAGGGTCACCATCATCATCATTAACCGGATGTTTCAATCTTCACCAGCCTGAAGCCTGCAACGAGAGGCACGATCTTCACTCGCAGATAGTATCAACCAGGGATGCCACCACACGAAAACCAATAAACGCTCAAAGGTAAAAGAAACCAGTGTCTCAGAAAATGCCGCCGTGGCCCCACCCGGCCGGATGCTAGCCAGGTTTACAGGAGATGCATTCAACCATAAAAACTCGACAGACCAGGTGAGCGCATTTTACACTTTGAAAGACTATACCAAAGAATCCACGTGTCTGCAAGATACCCGCCTGGCTGAAAAAGTGACAATTGCGAAATAAACCGACCCGTAGTGACGTAGGGGCTCCTCTCTGCATCTACTTCATTAGTAGAACTAGATCAGACAGTCGCAATGTTGGCCACAAATAAAGCTCGGGGCTCTGATGGGCTCATTACAGATTTGTTTTAAAAAAACATCGGATACTTGGAGTTAATTGTAACACAGATCTACACTGAAGCCTCAGGAAAAAGCCCATTCACTCTTCTCATTGCGAATCTTTGTTGACCTTGGGGACTAAGGAGGGAGATAGCAGGGAAAAACGGGAAAACATACAAAACGGCATCCTCGCTCTTTCTTAATACAGGAGATAAGATCTTGGCATAAATCTTGTCAAAGGCAGGGGCGCAGCAACAAGTGATGTCCCCGGCAGTGGCACACTGCAGGAAGGCACAACTCCAAAACCGTAGGAGCACGTGCCAAACAGAAACCCTTCGTCCAGCTCAGCAAGTCGTAACCTGGAGAAGAATGAAGAGAGAAACGGCCAAGTAGTCATCCAAGTGAAAACTATGTCGAGCAATGAATGAGGCAATCAGGATCTGCCAATTAGAAAAGTGTGGCTTACAAATCGAAGTGAAGGCAGACCTGGAGGACTGTCGTGAGTGCCAATCCGTGATAGGCTTCCTGATTGTCGAGATGCCAAGGTGAGAGTGACTTTGGTCCTTGACAGGAGTCTTCCCTTTCAATTCACGTTGTGTTGATATGTGGGTTGGTGGCGGGCCGGGGTCTTTCACTGGGCAAGGTGGCACAGTCGAATTAATTAACTTCGCCTGGCGCGCCGCTGTTCAGGCGCGTCGCGGGCAACATGGCGCTGCTGGCGTTATTACTGCTAGGAATACGTGGATGTCCGAGTACGACGGGGAACCCCCGGACCCCCAGAAATCCTACCGGGTGTGTCCGGCCAGGAGATACTCCAATCACAAAGTAGGGACCGGAGATAATACACCCTCCCGAGGGAGGTAAACGGAACACGGGCTACATACCTGTTTATGCGCGCGAATCGTCAGGATCACGCACCTTGGGAATGTAAGCGAGGGGGGAAAGAGGAAGGTCACGTCGCCTCAGGCTATTCTTTTTTCGGCGCAAACAATACAGAGTGTGGGTACGTCCGAGGGAAGAGTCTGAGACGACCAGGGAAGAGGAAAAAGCGATAAGAGTTACGGCCAGAGTAGAGATTGGGGGAATAGAGAGAAGGGGAACGAAATGGGCAAGAGAGAAGGTGGACGTTGGGTATCCGTACCGTTGGTAGGTCGGGTACGCCTATTTCGCGAGCTGAAGGGTCAAAACAACTCCAAACTCCAGGGGGCGGCATCCACAGTGATGTACGCTTTCATGCACTGGCAGTAAGGAACACGCTCCACCGCAAGGGGGCTGCAGCAACAAGTGTATGTACGCGTGCATTGCACTGCATGTTTCCATCCCCCCTCACACTCAAACCCTCTCACTCTCTTGGCCTGAGGCTTGAGTGACGGGCCAAGGGCACACACACACAACACAACACACACAAACCCACACACACCACCCCCCCCTCGAAGACACCCCATCCCCTCGCCCCCCACGCCTCTCGTCCGTTCTTCTCTCCCCCTCCCATATTCCTCTCAGTCGATAGGGCAAAGCGCAGTTCCGCCACATGCTCAAATCCCCCCACAGAGTAGGTGGCACAAAAATCAAGAGGAAAAGGAAAGAAGAAGAAACAGACCTTGTCCCGTCCCCCCAGCTGACCATCCCCGAGAGCGCTCTCCCACGGCTCTCACCACCCATAGGCCCACTCCCTCACCCGCGCTCTCCCTCACCCCCCACCCCTCAACCATCCAACCCTCGCCGCCCGACACTCGACGCGACACGCTTCTCCCCCCCGCTCCCCCCCACCCTCACCTCCCCGTCCCCGTTTACCCCCGCTCGCTATCCCCCCCCCCCCACACACACACACAGAGCACGCTCTACTGACGTCTCTCTCCCTCACAGGCGCCGCTCCCCTACACAGAGGCCCGCTCCTCCGCTGTCTCCGCTCCTTCCCGCGCGAAAGGGCTACAGCACACTCCTATACGGAGACGTTTCGCACCTCGTCGCCGCTGAGGGAGACCGCGAGGTTGAGGAGGGGGGCACCGGTACCTCCGGAGGAAGAGGAGAGCGCGCGTGTGCAAGGTGAAAAACGCAGGGGAATTACCGCGTCCTCGACTCCCTTTGCCCCTGCCCCTCCTGCCCTTTGCCCCCTGCCCTCCTGCCCTTTGCCCCCTGCACTTAGCCCCTCCCCTCCTCCCTCCCCCTGGCCCTTTCACCCCTGCCCTCCCTCCTTGTGCCCACATTCTAACTCTCCCCTGTCCCCTTCCGTCCCCCCTGCCCTCACCTCCCCCTGCCCTTTGCCCCTTGCCCTCCCTCCCCCTGCCCATTGCCCCTTGCCCTCCCCTCACCCTGCCCTTTGCCCTTCCCTCCCCACTGCCCTTTGGCCCCCTGCCCTCCCTCCCCTGCCCTTTGTCCCACTGCCACCCTCCAACTCCACCTGCCCCTCCTCCCCCTGCCCCCCAGCCCTTTGCCCCATGCCCCCCTAGCCCTTTGCCCCTCCCTCCCCCTGTCCCTTTGCCCCCTGCCCTCCCCTCCCTCCGCCCCCTTGCCCCCTGCCCTCCCTCCCCCTGCCCTTTGCCTCCTGCCCTCCCTCCCCCTGCCCTTTGCCCCCTGCCCTCCCTCCCCCTGCCCTCCCCTCCCTGCCCTTTGGCCCCCCCGCCCCTCCCTGCCCTTTGCCCCGCCCACCCTACTTTGCCCCGCCCCTCCCCTCCTGCCCTTTGCCCCTCCCTGCCTTTGCCCATCCCTGCCCTTTGCCCCTCCCTGCCCTTGCCGCCCTCCACTGCCCTTTGCCCCTCCCTGCCCTTTGCCCTCCCTGCCCTTTGCCCCTCCCTGCCCTTTGGCCCCTCCCTGCCCTTTGCCCCTCCCTGCCCTTTTTGCCCCACCCCTCCTTGCCCCTTTGCCCCTCCCTGCCCTTTGGCCCGCCCCTCCCCTCCTCCCTTTGCCCCTCCCATGCCCTAACCTGCCACCCCCACCTGCCCTGATTCCACATGCCCCTTTGCTCCCGCCCTGTTGCCCGCGCCCTCCCTCCTTGCCTTGCCCCATCCATGACCCTTTGCCCCTCCCTGCCCTCTGCCCGCCCCTCCCTGCCCAACCCAGCCCTCCCTCCCTCCCCGCCCCTCCCTGCCCCCCCCCCCCCCTCCCCGCCCTTTGTCCCCCCCCCCCTCCCTGCCCCTGTCCCTTTCCCTCCACCCCCACTTCTACTCCCTTGGCCTCCTCCCGCCGCCCTTCCACCCCCCTCCCCCCCCCCCCGCCCTTCCACTCCATGTGCCCCCTGCCCTTCCACGCCGCTGGCAACCGTGGTATATCAGCTAGTTATATAAGTTGGCAGATGGGGTCAATTGGTAGAAGGATCAACTCGAACAGACATACCTTTGTGAGAAACGGATCAGAATCTTGCCCAGTATGCATCATGTTTAAAGATAGTTAAAAGATATAAAACAACATCCACAGATGACTCTAAACAGAGGTAAGTATCTCGGAAGAACAGTTAAGGAGAAGCCTGAACCTCGTGCACAAAAAAGCCGAATGAAGCGGTTCTGTGAGACCCCTTCTCAAACCTTTTATTAAAAGATGCAGATGCTTCCTTTTTTTATTTATTTGTTTAAGTGTGGCTCTTAAAAGCATTTTTCCTTTTTACAGATCACAATCCTCGATGGATTAGGGGTTGGACTACGCTGATGCATGTTTTGGTGTAGTAGTAAAAATTGGGGCATTCATAGATTGTGCTGGTTTTTAGGGCACCTTCAGTTAGTTACATAGTAGATGAGGTTGAAAAGACTCACTCTATCAAGTTCGGCCTATTTTTACATGCAGCAACGATACTACTCCTATGTCGACTCTACCAGTATATTGATTCAGAGGAAGGCAAACACAACCCCGATGTATATCTCATAGGGGGGAATAAATTCCTTCCCGACTCCAAGAATTGGCAATCACATATTACCTTTCAACCCTTGCTACAACATCCTTCTTTTCCATGTTCTGTTATTGGTCATGTATCCCGTATAGTGAGGGACTGAGATGTCGTTTCAGAGAAAAGGAGAGCATTCCTAAAAGCAAACCGGTGATATGGGGCTGCTTCCTTGTTGAAGTATTGTGCTCTATTCAAGAAAAAGCCATTCTAATCTCCAGTCAGCATTTTGCTTCCTCAGCTGTCGACCAGAAGCAGAAATGTTCAACATGGATACACAAGTCATGCTGCATGGAAGAACCATAAGATTCACAGCCTGGGACCGACGACGCCTAATGAAGCCGATTCCCCCCTGCACAGTCTACAGCTTGTCCTGGCACAAACCAGAACAAAGCAAACTAAAACGCAAAGGTGCTCTACTACAGCAGCAGGACTGTGACCTACCTGCCCTCAACACGGAACCCCACAATCTGCCCATGAGAGAGAAGCTGGTACTGCTCTGGTCTGCCATGTGTCATCCGCCGTATGACTTGACAACTCCTCAACGATAGGAACATTAATGCGTCATACCAACAAATAACTCCCAAAAATGTTTCAGCCACTTCACAAACCTGGGCCAGAGGTAATGGAGGGCGATGCAACCACAAGGTGGAACCGCCCCGTACACACGGACTGACGTCCAAAAGCAAAATCCTGGGACCAAAGAGGTCATCAATCATCATCATTAACCGGATGTTTCATCTTCACCGACCTGAAGCCTGCAAAACGAGAGGCACGATCTTCACTCGCAGGATTCAACCAGGGATGCCATCCACACAAAAAAACAACCAATAACGCATCAAAGTAAAAGAAACCAGTTCTCAGAAAATGCGACGCCGTGCGCCACCGCCGCCGGATGCTGCAGTTTA
This sequence comes from Ascaphus truei, assembly GCA_036426205.1. Taxonomy (NCBI): domain Eukaryota; kingdom Metazoa; phylum Chordata; class Amphibia; order Anura; family Ascaphidae; genus Ascaphus; species Ascaphus truei. The sequence continues at coordinate 91,038 of WSYH01001520.1, forward strand.
CAGGAGATGCATTCAACCATTAAAAACTCGACAGACCAGTTGAGGCGATTTACACTTTGAAAGATGCTATACCAAAGAATCCACTGTGTCTGCGATACCCGCCGGGCTGAAAAAGTGACAATTGCGAATTACAAGACCCGTAGTGACGTAGGGGCTCGCTCTCTGCATCTACTTCATTAGATAGAACTAGATCAGACAGTCGCAATGTTGGCCACAAATAAAGCTCGGCTCTGATGGGCTCATTACAGATTTGTTTTAAAAAAACATCGGATACTTTGAGCTTAATTGTAACACAGATCTACAACTGAAGCCTCAAGGAAAAAGCCCTTCACTCTTCTCATTGCAATCTTTGTTGACCTATGGGCTTATAAGGAGGGAGATAGCAGGACAATAGGGCCAAAATCACAAAAGCGATCTTCTCCTAATACAGGAATAAGATCTTGGCATAATCTATGTGCAAGGCAGGGGGCGGCAGCAACAAGTGATGTCCCGGGCAGTGGCACTGCAGGAAGGCACAACTCCAAACACTCCAGGGGCGGCGAAGGCTACAAGTTGGATGGGGGGTGGGGGGTGCCGACCTAAAAAAAAAAAACCCGTAGGCCGCAGTGTGCACTGCGGAAGGACATAGCACCGCTCAAATCACACCATGGGGCGGGCGCAACAGTTGCACTGTGCCCGCAGTGGCACTCGCAGGATAGGCAAACTCCAACCTCAGGGGGCGGGCAGCACAAGTGATGTACACGTGCAGTGGCCTGCACGAACGACGGAACCCTCCAAACCTCAGGGGGCGGCAGCAAACAGTGATGTCCGGTGCCAGGCATGCATGAATGAACCAACCTCCAAATCCAAAAACCTCAAGGGGGAGGCAGGAACAAGTGATGTGCCCCGTGCATGGCCTGCATGACGTGTCATCAGCTCACAAACCTCCGGGGTGCGGTCAGCAACAGTGATATTACTGGTGGCAGGGACACTGCAGGGAAGGAAAAACGACCATCCAAAACACTCAAGGGGAGCAGAGCCAAGACAACAACACAAAGTGATTAACGCGTGGCAGTTGCACTGCAGGAAAGGAAACAAACCTGCCAACCTCCAGGGGCGGCAGCAACAGTGATGTGCCCTGTCAGTGGCACTGCAGGAAGGAACACCTCCACTACCTCCGAGGGTGCGGGGGTGAGTAGGGGTGGACGGGACAAGGGGTGTTTAACCTTGGAGTAGTGGTATTTTAAATGTTAAGTTCTGAACCTTGATCAGGGAAAAGCGTTTGACAGCATACCTGTTTAATTTCCTAGCTAAATATGTACGTTTATATATCACGTGCTGAATATTTTGGTGCTAAAGGTGGCCGTTGTTAACGGGTGCCTGAAGATACTTTAAAAGAAATCGGGTATACATCAGGGGTTCCCCCTCAGCCCTGTTACTGCATGGGACAGGATGTATCTGCACTTGTCCCAATTCCTGTGATGGTTCTCTTTTTGTGTTCTCGGGAAGCATCCTTTTTTTTTTTTTTTTTATAACTTCAAGTTTATTTGATTTTCAGTATAAATAAGCATCCAATACATATACACATAAACATCAAAATATTACAGTCATTTAGATACTGTGTAGACTCTCCCCACGTGCACATCTAGTGATCACATATAAACATAATGTCCCTGTACCAGCCGTTATATGTGGCAATTTAAACTTAGGGGAACAGAAATTAAATTCGGGTGGGGGGGAGGGAGGTGGGGGGTGCGGGCACTCTCCTCTACCTTTTTCCTGTAAGTGGCTGACTAATTTGCTGGCACAATTTGTTTGCAAACCCTTGTGGGCTCCCAATAAGTTTTAATAAAGGGTGTACCCTCATCTAGGTTCTCGTAGTCCGGTTCGCTCTCTTTGAACAGAATGCACTTGGGATTATCATTGCCCAAATCGGTGCAACCTCGACCCCGCGGGATGTCTGTCTGTTCCAGCCAAGGCGTCCAGACTTTAGATATTTTTTCGCCAGTGTCCTTGACCAGACTCGTCAGTTTTTTCCATCTGGCATATGTACCATAACGATTCCGAATCTTGGGGATATTTGGGATCTGGTTGTTTCCACATAGCTGTGATCTCGCACCCTCGTTGCTGTTGCAAAATGTGCAACTAGTTTATTGTCTGTATTTTGATAGGCCCCCTTCCATGGTCTGTTCATAGGAACAGCCACGGATCAGGGGGAATTGTGAGTCAAAAATCCTCCTCTGGAAATCCAATGTCTAATTTCCTTTCCCACAGGTGTTGAATCCGAAGGTTACACACTCCCATGCTGTGCAACAGGTCCACGCCTTTCTCCACACGTTTGGGACACAGTGGGGAGTATGCGTGACAACCTTGGATAATTTTAGTGGGGTGAGTGTACCAACCCTCAGCAGTACTTTATATCAATTCTCCTTCAAAGTTAGTGCATATGGAGCTCTTAGCGGTAAGCCTCCAAGATGGCTGCCGTGTCCAATCCGTCCCTCCTCCAATTCCTTCCCACCTCAAATCCGATCTTCCCATCTAACTTGGTCACGTCAAATCTATTTGTTCGTTGTCGTGAGCTCCCATAACCGACAACTTCTTTTATAAATCCTGGCTGATAGCCCTGTGGTGTCTGTTTTTTCGTCACGCAGGGCTTTTCAAATGATGTGTATAGGGCGTGAATGGAAATTTTTTGGCGAAGAACGCTCTGACCAGAAGGAACACCTCCAAACCTCAAGGGGGCGGCAGCAACAAGTGATGTGCCCGTGCAGTGGCACTGCAGGAAGGCACAACTCCAAACCTCCAGGGGGCGGCAGCAACAAGTGATGTACGTGTGCAGTGGCACTGCAGGAAGGAACACCTCCAAACCTCAAGGGGGCGGCAGCAACAAGTGATGTACGCGTGCAGTGGCACTGCAGGAAGGAACACCTCCAAACCTCCAGGGGGCGGCAGCAACAAGTGATGTGCCCGTGCAGTGGCACTGCAGGAAGGAACACCTCCATACCTCCGAGGGTGAGGGGGTGAGAGGGGGGGACGGGACAAGGGGTGTTTAAACTTGGAGTGAGTGGTATTTTAAATGTTAAGTTCTGAACCTTGATCAGGGAAAAGCGTTTGACAGCATACCTGTTTAATTCCTAGCTAAATATGTACGTTTATATATCACGGCTGAATATTTTGGTGCTAAAGGGTGGCCGTTGGTTAACGGGTGCCTGGGAAGATACTTTTAAAAGAAATCTGGTATACATCAGGGGTTCCCCCTCAGCCCTGTTACTGCAATGGGACAGGATGTATCTGCAACTTGTCCCAATTCTGGTGATGGTTCTCTTTTTGTGTTCTCGGGAAGCATCCCTTTTTTTTTTTTTTTTATAACTTCAAGTTTATTGGAAATTTTCAGTATAAATAGCATCGCAATACATATAACATAAACATTCACAATATTACAGTCATTTACGATACTGTTAGACTCTCCCACTGGCACATCTAGTGATCACATATAAACATAATGTCCCTGATACCAGCCGGTATATGTAGGCAATTTAAACTTAGGGGAACAAGAAATTAAAATTCGGGTGGGGGGGAGGGAGGGTGGGGGGTGCGGGCACTCTCCTCTACCTTTTTCCTGTAAGTGGCTGACTAATTTGCTGTGCACAATTTGTTTGCAAACCCTTTGGGCCGCCCATAATGTTTTATAAGGTGTACCCTCATCTAGGTCTCGTAGTCCGGTTCGCTCTCTTTGAACAAGAATGCACTTGGGATTATCATTGCCAAATCGTGGCTACCTCGACCCCCGGGATGTCTGTCTGTTCCAGCCAAGGCGTCCAGACTTTTAGATATTTTTCGCCAGTGTCATTGACCAGACTCGTCAGTTTTTCCATCTGGCATATGTACCATAATCGATTCCGAATCTTGGGGATATTTGGGATCTCTGGTTGTTTCCACATAGCTGTGATCTCGCACCTCGTTGCTGTTGCAAAATGTGCAACTAGTTTATTGTCTGATTTTGATAGGCCCTTCCATGGTCTGTTCAATAGGAACAGCCACGGATCAGGGGGAATTGTGAGGTCAAAAATCCTCTGGATCCAATGTCTAATTTCTTCCCACAGGTGTGAGATCCGAGGGTAAGACCACAGCATGTGCAACAGGTCCGCCGATTCTCCACACTGTTTGGGACACAGTGGGGAGTATCCAGTGACAAACCTTGATAATTTTAGTGGGGTGAGGTACCACCTCATCAGTACTTTATATGCATTCTCCTTCAAAGTAGTGCATATGGAGCTCTTAGCGGTAGCCTCCAAGATGGCCGTCCAATCGTCCTCCTCCAATTCCTCCCCTAAATCCGTTTCCCATCTAACTTGGTACGTCAGTTTTTGTCGTTGCTGTGAGCTCCCAGAACCGACAACTTCTTTATAAATCTGCGATGTAAGTCCCTGTGTGTCTGTTTTCGTCAGGCAGAGCTTTTCAAATGTGGTTAGGGGCGGGAAGGGAGAATTTTTGGCGAAGAACGCTCTGACCTGGAGGTAACGGAAGACTTCGGAATGTGGGACATTTTTCTCAGATCGAATTTGTTCGAATGATTTAACCCTGTTCGGTATACCCTCCAGATCTCTTAGCCTATGATACCCGTATCTTTTCCAGTGCCCTGCGGCGTTTGCTGCTAGTCCCGGTGCAAAGTCAGGGTTGCCCCATAAAGGGGACATCATGGAGTGTCTTGAAGTCAAGTCATGTTTATATTTCGCGGTCTCCCATACCGACAACGAGTTGGCCACCGAAGAAAGCGGCCGTTCAGCCCATTTAACAGCTGTTTTGGGTAACCACAGCAAATTATCTATCTCTAATGGGGCACAAGCCCTCTTTTCTAGATCCACCCACCTTTTCAATGCTGGGTTGGTCTGCCATTGTGTGAGTTGACACAATTGCGCCGCTTTATAATAAGAGACCAGGCAGGGTACCGCTAGGCCCCCTGTCCGTATGGTTTTTTTCATAATTGTCTTATTTACTCTCGTTTTTTTCCCTCCCCAAATAAACTCGGAGATATCAGACTGAAGTGAGAGTATGTCCTTCAGTCTAAGTGGCACCGGTAGAGTCTGAAACAGGTATAGGATACGGGGGAGGAGATTCATCTTTACACTATGTATCCTACCTATCCAGGAGATCTTATAGGGCATCCATTTTTTTAAGTCCGCTTTCAGTGTCTTAATTAGCTTGGGGTAATTAGCGTCATAGATGCCTCTGTAATCTTTGGTGATGTGGACTCCTAGATATTTAATGTGTTTCGGTTGCCAATTAAAATTAAAGTTCAGACTCAGTAGTTTTTCAGTTTCTTTTGGGAGGCTAATATTCAAGGCCTCGGATTTGGTTTGGTTTATTTTGAATCCTGATATTCTATTGAATTTATCCAACAGGTCAAATAGGTTCGGCAGGGAGGTTAGAGGCTTGGAGATCAGCAGCAGTATATCGTCTGCATACAGGGCAACCTTATGGGATTGTGAATGCACCGTAATCACTGATATATCTGGGTTGTTACGGATCTGCGCTGCCAGGGGCTCCATACATAGGGCGAATAACAGGGGAGATAATGGGCACCCCTGTCGTGTGCCGCTTTTAATTTGAAATAGATTCGAGGGGAAACCCTGATGTAGGACCCTGGCAGCGGGGCCCGAGTATAGCGACATTATCGCCCTACTCACCCTTTCCCCAAAGCCGAATGCCCCGAGCGTCTGTTTTAAGTAGGGCCAGTCAATCCTGTCGAACGCTTTTTCTGCATCCAGACTCAACGTCATAACGTTTAATTTCTGATTATTGGCTATTTCTAGCAGATCAATGATTCGTCGGGTGTTGTCCGCAGCTTGCCTACCCATTATAAAGCCGACTTGATCTGGATGAATGAGTCTGGGCAGGATATGACTTAATCTATTGGCCAGAAGTTTGGCGTAGATTTTAACATCCGTGTTGATTAGGGAGATTGGTCTATAACTTTTGCAATCCTGCGGATCTTTCCCTGGTTTATAAATTACTGATATTGACGCCTGGAGAATCTGCTTCGGGAACGGGGCTCCTGCCAAAACAGCGTTATACATTCGGAGCAGCCACGGGGCTAGGTTCTTGGTGAACGTCTTATAATACTGCCCCGAAAACCCATCCGGCCCGGGGGCCTTTGAGGGCTTGAGGTCTGTGATGACCTGGGTAAGTTCTTCCAATGTGAAATCAGCCTCCAACCCTCGGGAAGTATCTTTTAGTGTATATTACCAATTCTAATACTAGGTAAGCAAAAATAGAACAAAGTCCCAGGTAACAGTGCTTCCAAGTCTCAAACAGAATAAATGGCACTATGCTAAGCCAAATTAGTATGTTTGTCCTTGCATCAAATAAGGTAGCACCTGTGAGAAATTGTGTCACAATGTATCATTGTAGCTGATGAGTTGGGTAGTATAATAAGTATCAATCCTCTGTATCAGAGAGAGCAATAGGATACTGTGTTGATACAGTTCCCACTAGCTCAACTGTTTGAATGGATACACTCCCTAGAGCTTAGTACACTGCCTGTGTACAAATGTGACAATTAAACCATATTGAAACAACTCACGATTACGGTGCTATTCCAGATACAGAGCGTGCCTCACGTAGAAGTATCAAGCAGGATTCCATGGGTCGTAAAAAAACGGAGCACAGCAAGCAGGAAAAACGAACAAAAAAGTGGGACTATGATGCAAATATCGGTTAAAATAATTTATTGTAGAAGTGTACACATGGTCTATGCAGGAAAAAACCACCACTAACGCGTTTCACACAACGGCGCTTTGTCGGAGTGTTTGACAAAGCGCCATTGCGTGAAACGCGTTAGTGGTGTTTTTTTCCTGCATAGACCATGTGTACACTTCTACAATAAATTATTTTAACCGATATTTGCATCAGTCCCACTTTTTTGTTCGTTTTTCCTGCTTGCTGTGCTCCGTTTTTACAACCCATCCAGTTCTAATACTAATACATATAACCCCAGCACTGTCTGATACTGCCCCTGATACTCTGCAGTCAGGAGGTCACCCTGCATTACATATAATCCAGCACTGTCTGATACTGCCCCTGATACTGCAGCAGGAAGTCACCCTACATTACATATAACCCCAGGACTGTATGATATGCCCTCCCTGATACTCTGCAGTCAGGAAGTCACCCTACATTACATAAACCCAGGACTGTTGATACTGCCCTGATATCTGCAGTCAGGAGGTACCCTAACATTACATATATCCCAGCACTGTCTGATACTGCCCCTGATACTCTGCAGTCAGGAAGTCACCCTACATATACATATAAACCCCAGGGACTGTCTGATACTGCCCCCCTGAACTCTGCAGTCAGGGACGCACCCTACATTACATATAACCCCAGGACTGTCTGATACTGTCCCAGATACTCTGCAGTCAGGAGGTCACCCCTGCAGAGAGGGGCTGTGTCTGTTTGAGCTCCCACTAGGGACTCAGCATGGCCTCAGACCCAGGAGGGTGTGGTGGTGCTGGGGCAGGTGAATCTGGGAAACCAAGTGTTAGGCTGTGCTCACCACGGACAAGTTGGGACCCCGAAACTGAGGTGAGATGGGTAACAAACTGCACCCACAGCTACGTGGACACGCCTGGAAAGTGGAAAATAAGTGTCTGGAACCGTCTGGGAGTATAAGATAAAGTAAGATACTCGCCAGACGAGAAGGGAGATTCCAGAAGATAGGTGGTACCGAGAGCCTGGGGTCCAGAGCCGGGAGGTAGGTCGGAATCCGCAAACCGAGGTGAAAGGGTCGGGAAGTCCAGGAGGTCAGGATACAAACCAAGGGTAGAAGACCAGAGCGGATCCACAGCCAGGCCGGTTCGGTACGCAAGGGATCACTAAGGAGACAAAGAGACAGGAACTGAGGCAGACACGACCGTGGTTAACACAGGTCATACAAAGCTATGCTCAGCCAAAGAATGAATGGCTGAGCAAGGTATAAGTAGGAGGAAGGACCAATAGGGAGAGGGGGAGTAACGAGGGAGCGGCCCCAGGGAAGATAGGGATTGGTAGGGAGACTTACCACAGCTGTACTAGATGTGCAGCTTGTGAGCGGTGCACGCGGCCTCAGCTGGGGGCGGGAGTTTCCCCTGAGGGAGGACATGAAAGTCCTCGGCTGTGCGCGCGCATGCGCGAGATCAGTAGCCGCCGCGGGAAGCGGAGGAGAAGGGAGATCCCGTCCGTGGCGGCGCGAACTGGAGCGGGGGTAAGTGAAGTCGTGAGGGGAACCCCTTTAGAGAGAGGTGTTCCCCCAGAGCTCACATCAAGGTGCTGTGGCCTGGATGTTACAGACACGGATGATCTTTTGCAAACAAGCCGTATAGCAAAGTGTCTTTGCTATAAACTCTGAAGAGGCAATTGAGCTAACCTGTGAGCCAGAAAGGGTTAACTCCCTGACAGAAACACAGATTACACAGGTACCTGAAACCAGCACTGCTAACCTGGAACAACTCTCAGCTGCTGAGACACACACAGAGGCTGCAGGGAGACACACACAGAGGCTCCAGGGAGACACAGAGGCTGCAGGGGAATCAGATTGCCAGAGAGGGAAAATCAGCTGTACCTGGTGCCTGCAATCAGCACTGATAGTCTGGATCAAGTTCCCGCTGTTGGGGGCTCAGACTGCCAGGAAAATACAGAACCAACAAAACCCAGTGAGTCACAGCAAAACGCATGGAAATCACTGAAAGGTTTGAGATTCTTTCCAACTATTCCCAAAAGAAACCCTTTAAGAAGAAGGAATGTGGTGAGACTGACATTTCTAGGACCAAGAGATGAATATCCAGGTTTGGATTATGTGAGGAAAACGCTAATAAATCCTTGCGCTTTGACCCAGAGGATGTTTACGCCTCCTGCATGGCCCTTATTCACCATACTACGATATCAGTTTTAAAACCTCCACCCACCTAGAGACTTTCTGGGAGAGATACAAAGCAGTGAGTAGCAGCATTGAGTGGAAGTCTTTTGAGGCCACAGCAATATCTAAGCCTGAGACTGTGATGGTGAATATTATCTTTGACCACGAATCTATCCCAGTGGCTGACATTGAGTTCTGGCTGAAGCGCCAGTGTGACATACTCAAAGGACCAAGGAAACTCTACAATGGTGAATACTGGAATGGAGGATATCAGTTTGAGGTGAATCTGGTGTGTGCAGACAACACTGTGACACATTTACCAAACTTCCTATACATTGGAAATGAAAAAGGAAGGTGTTTTTACCGTGGGCAGCCCAAATGTTGCTTTAAGTTCGGATCAAGATCACACTTTTCATCAGGGTGTAACAAGATCAGATGCAGCCTATGCAAAGATTTGGGGCACCACTGAAATGAATGTAAGAACAACATTTTGTGCAATTTATGCTCAAGAAGTGGGCATTCATACAATGTGTGTCCCCATGCTCAATACAATCAAGCACAGGAGTATGTTCTGCAGCATTCTGCAACAGAGGTGGATAGAGACCTGCACTCCGAGGCACAGGGGCCAGCTGCAGAGCGGAGGGACTCCATGGGCTTGCACCCGAATTGAGGAGGTTTTGAAAGAAATTCGCAGTCCAATCACAGTAGAAAGAGAGGACACCAGAAGTAATCCCCTCCTTTCCCAGACTCCACAGAACAAAAACTCCCAAGAGGAGTACACCAGGAGAGGCGTGAGATGGAGCTGCCTCTTGAAAATAAAACAAAGCAAGAAGGCTCTCGCTGCTCCAGAACATTTAGAAGCAGTGGCTGATGGTGAGGAAGCAGGAGGATCCACATGGGAGTTGCAGGAGGATCCACATGGGAGTTGCAGAAGTCCCAGAAGAAAATTCCCACAGCTAAGGACATTCTGTGTGAAGCTGAGCTTGTCCAAGACTTCAAAAAAAGTTACCTTACTGCAGTGATTGACCGCCTAAAGATACGGAACATGTTTCAGCCACTACAAAAGTCCTGGGCTGATGGGGTGGAAGATCAGGAAAAAGAAGAGGAACAGCAGGAAACAGAGGAACCGAGTATCCACGAATCCCCAGATGCAGAAGCAACGAATTCCCAGGAGGCACCATCTCCTCAACATCAGCAGGAGGGAGGTGGAACAACCCACAGGATCCACTGTCCAAGGTACAACCATTACCCCAAAGACAGACCGTAAAAGTGAAAAACCTATAGCTTCACAGGACTTCCAACCAAAGGGTCATCGCCTGGCAAAAGGAAAAAGTACAAATAGAGGACATGTGGAGTGTAACAACAACAACAACTCGGAATGATACATCCCTCCCTCACCCCTCTAAGAGTAGGGTCTTTAAATGTCAACTCCATAAAAAACAGGAAAAGATCGCTGGCGTATGGCGCTTTCAAGGACCTGGATTTTGACTTTTTATTCCTGCAGGAAACCAGACTCTCGCCCCTTAGGGAAATTTCAGCAGTTTCTGCGGAATGGACAAGTGGTGCATCTTTTTGGTCCTACGGCCCTGACCTGTGTGATGGGGTGAGGGTTTCTATTTAAGGGATATGGCTTCCAGTGTGAAAAAGTGATTGACCTGAGCCCAGGCCGATGTCTTATTCTAGATGTGTCATTCCAGAATGTTAAGCACAGATTAATTAATGTGTATGGCTACCAAACGAAAAAGCAAAGAAGGGATTTGTTTGGTTATACCTTTTTATTTACAACCAAATGTCTCATTCTAGGGGGTGATTTTAATTGTGTGATCTAATTAAATCCTCTAATGTGACCTCTAATCTAGACCGTGGCAGTGGTAGAGAAGTATTGGAATATGATATAGTGTTCCTAAATGATATGTGTAAACAGGCTAATTTAATTGATGTTTATAGATTTCACAACCCAAATACACATATGTATGTGGGGAAAGAATAACCTGTCTATTCTGGTTCTATGTTAGGAGCAAGGTAAATACTGCCAGCTGCAGACTATCAACAGTAGAATATTGTGATCATGTTCTTCTACAAATAACCCTACACTTAGATTCCTCTGTGATTCTAGGCCGCAGTATTTGGAAGCTGAACCATGTTACAGGAGGAGACTGTAAGTGAAAGTTTCCTACAGTTCTTCAAGGACTGCGTATCCACACAAGTTCTGTATCCCAATATAGTGCATTGGTGGGAGGTCACTAAAAAAAGACATTAAAAGATTTTGTAAGAAAACCTCAGGTCTAACAAACCAGGCGAGGAACAAGAAATATTTGGTCCTCCGCTCTAAATTGCTGCAACTATACACGGGAATGCAGAATGGCCAAGAAGTGAATTCTGAGCAGTATAGGTGTGTTAAGGAAAGTTTGAGGTTATTACAATATGAACGGTTATCCTTTTTAACAAATGAGAAGGATTTTGGTGGCTATGAGATTTTTTTTTCCTCCAGATCCCTTTGAAAATTGTAAAACCAGAACTAAAAAGGTTATATGTGGTCTAAAAGATGCACAGGATCTTTGTGTAACTACTAAAGATGAGATGCTTAACGTTGTCACTGAATATTATGCAGAGTTTAAACCTATTGATCCTGTAGAAATGGGCAGTTATCTGGATTCTGTTAATGTCCCATCAGTTTCTGAGGATGATCTGATAGGCGTAGACTCCCCAATCACAGCAAAGGACGTGTAACGCAATTAAGACCCTCTCGGGGTAATAAACCCACCGGGGCAGATGGAATCACAGCTGAATTTTATCAAGTTTTCCGTGCGATTTTAGCTGAAATGTTGGCAAAAGTGTATAATTCCTCCCTGGGAGGGATATTACTCTCTCACTCTCTGCGTGAATCCCTTTTGACCTTATTATATAAGAAAGGGGATGCGAAAGAATTAAAAAGTTGTAGGCCAATAGCCTTACTAAATAATGATTATACAATCTTAGTGAAGGTCCTTATAAATCGGATGAGTAACATTGCTGAGAAGGTGATAACGAGTTCCCAATCCTGTGCCATTAAGGGAAGGAACATCGCTAATAATGTAATTAAAATCAGGGAGATGTTTGAGATGGGCAAGAATGGAGGTCTATCAGGGTACTTGTATTGTATTGTATTGTATGTCTTTATTTATATAGCGCCATTAGTGTACATAGCGCTTCACAGTAGTAATACATGATAATATAAATAACAGATCATGGGAATAAGTGCTTTAGACATAAAAGTAACATTTCGGAAGAGGAGTCCCTGCCCTGAGGAGCTTACATTCTAATTGGTAGGTAGGCAGAACGTACAGAGACAGTAGGAGGGAGTTCTGGTAAGTGCGTCTGCAGGGGGCTAATCTTTATGTATCCTGTGTTCAGAATATCCACAGTGCTATTCATATGCTTCTTTAAGCAAGTGTGTCTTAAGGTGGGTCTTAAAGGTGGATAGAGAGGGTGCTAGTCGGGTACTGAGGGGAAGGGCATTCCAGAGGTGTGGGGCAGTCAGTGAAAAAGGTTTAAGGCGGGAGAGGGCTTTAGATACAAAGGGGGTAGAAAGTAGACATCCTTGAGCAGAACGCAAGAGTCGGGATGGTGCATAGCGAGAAATTAGGGCTGAGATGTAAGGAGGAGCAGAAGAGTGTAAAGCTTTAAAAGTGAGGAGAAGAATGGAGTGTGAGATGCGGGATTTGATCGGAAGCCAGGAGAGGGATTTCATGAGGGGAGATGCTGAGACAGATCTAGGAAAGAGTAGAGTGATTCTGGCAGCAGCGCGCAAGTTGAGCCCTAACTTGTGAGCCAGAAAGGGGTTTTAAATCCCCTGACAGAAACACAGATTACACAGGTACCGAGAAACCAGCACTGCTAAACCTGGAACAACTCTCAGCGGCGTGAGACACACACAGAGGGCTGCAGGGAGACACACACAGAGGCTCCAGGGAGACACAGAGGCTGCAGGGAATCAGATTGCCAGAGAGGGAAAATCAGCTGTATCATGCGCTGCCTGCAATCAGCCTACGATAGTCTGGATCAAGTTCCCGCTGTTGGGGCCAGTGTGACTGCCAGGAAATACAGAACCAACAAAACCAGCTGAAGTCACAGCAAAAACGCATGGAAATCACTGAAAGTTTGAGATTCTTTCCAAAATATTCCCAAAGAAACCTTTAGAAGAAGAAGGAATGTGGGTGAGACTGACATTTCTAGGACAGCGATGAAATATCCCAGGTTTGGATTATGTGAGGAAAACGCTAATAAATCCTTGCGCTTTGACCCAGGGATGTTTCGCCTCCTGCATGGCCTCTTATTCACCATACTACGATATCAGTTTTAAAACCTCCACCCACCTAGAGACTTTTGGAGAGATACAAAGCAGCATGGTAGTAGCTAGCAGCATTGAGTGCGAAGTCTTTTGAGGCCACAGCAATATCTAAGCCTGAGCTGTGATGGTGAATATTATCTTTTGACACAGAATCTATACCAGTGGCTGACATTGAGTTCTGGCTGAAGCGCCAGTGTGACATACTCAAAGGACCAAGGAAACTCTCCAATGGTGAATACATGGAATGGAGGATATCAGTTTGAGGTGAATCTGGTGTGTGCCAGACAACACTGCTGACACATTTACCAACTTCCTAATTACATTGGAAATGAAAAAGGAAGGTGTTTTTACCGTGGGCAGCCCCAAATGTTGCTTTAAGTTTCGGATCAAAGATCACACTTTTCATCAGGGTGTAACAAGATCAGATGCAGCCTATGCAAAGATTTGGGGACACACTGAAATGAATGTTAGAACAACATTTGTGCTAATTTATGCTCAAGAAGTGGGCATTCATACAATGTAGTGTCCCCATGCTCAATACAATCAGCCACAGGAGATGCTTCTGCAGCATTCTGCAACAGAGAGTGGATAGAGACCTGCACTCCGAGTAGGCATAAGGGGCCAGCTGCAGAGCGGGGGACTCCAGGGTTGCACCCGAATTGAGGAGGTTTGAAAGAAATTCGCAGTCCAATCATAGTAGAAAGAGAGGACACCAGAAGTAATCCCCTCCCTTTCCCAGACTCACAGAACAAAAACTCCCAAGAGAGGTACACCAGGAGAGGCGTGAGATGGAGACTGGCTCTGAAAATAAAACAAAGCAAGAAGGTCTCGCTGCTCAGAACATTAGAAGCAGTGGCTGATGGTGAGAATGCGGAGGATCACATGGAGTTGAGAGGATTCCACATGGGAGTTGCAGAAGTCCCAGAGAAATTCCCACAGCTAAGGACATTCTGTGTGAAGCTGAGTCTGTCCAAGACTTCAAAAAAGTTTACCTTCATGCTGTGATGGACCGCCTAAGATACGGAACATGTTTCAGCCAGCGACAAAGGTCCTGGGTGATGGGGTGGAAGATCAGGAAAAAGACGAGAGAACAGCAGGAGGAAACAGAGGGGAACCGAGTATCCACGAATCCCCAGATGCAGAAGCCAACGAATTCCCAGGAGGCACCATTCCTCAACATCAGCAGGAGGGAAGGTGGAACAACCCACAGATCCATGTCCAAGGTACAACCACGTACCCCAAAGACAGACCGTTAAAAGTGGTAAAAACCTATAGCTTCACAGGATTCCAACCCAAAGGGTCATCGCCTGGCAAAAGAAAAAGTACAAATAAGGACATGTGGAGTGTAAACAACAACAACAACTCGGAATGTACATCCCTCCTCACCCCTTAAGAGTAGGGTCTTTAAATGTCAACTCCAAAAAAACAGGAAAAGACGCTGGCGTATGGCGCTTTCAAGTGACCTGGATTTTGACTTTTTATTCCTGCAGGAAACCAGACTTCGCCCCTTAGGGAAATTTCACAGTTTTCGCGGAAGGACAAGTGGTGCATCTTTTTTGGTCCTACGGCCCTGACCTGTGTGATGGGGTGGTGGGTTTTCTATTTAAGGGATATGGCTTCCAGTGTGAAAAAGTGATTGACCTGAGCCAGGCCGATGTGCTTATTCTAGATTTGTCATTCCAGAATGTTAAGCACAGATAATAATGTGTATGGCTACCAAACGAAAAGCAAAGAAGGGATTTGTTTGGTATACCTTTATTTACAACCAAATTCTCATTCTAGGGGGTGATTTTTAATTGTGTGATCTAATAAATCCTCTAGTGACCTAATAAGACTGGCAGTGGTTGTAGAGAGTATTGGAATGATTATAGTTT
This sequence comes from Ascaphus truei, assembly GCA_036426205.1. NCBI lineage: Eukaryota > Metazoa > Chordata > Amphibia > Anura > Ascaphidae > Ascaphus > Ascaphus truei. The sequence goes on from WSYH01001520.1 coordinate 106,117, forward strand.
TTCTAAAATGATAGGTGTAACAGGCTAATTTAATTGATGTTTATAGATTTCACAACCCAAAAATACACATATGTATGTGGGGAAAGAATAACCTGTCTATTCTGGTTCTATGTTAGGAGGAAGGTAAATACTGCCAGCTGCAGACTATCAACAGTAGAATATTTGTGATCAATGTCTTCTAAAAAAACCCTACACTTAGATTCTCTGTGATTCTAGGCCGCAGTATTTGGAAAGTGAACCATGTTACAGGGAGGAGACTGTAGTGAAAGTTTCCTTACAGTTCTCTCAAGGACTGAGTATCCACACAAGTTCTGTATCCCAATATAGTGATTGTGGGAGGTCACTTAAAAAGAGCATTAAAAGATTTTGTAGAAAACCAGGTCTAACAAACCAGCGAGGAACAAAGAAATATTTGGTCTCCCGCTCTAAAATTGCTGCAACTATACACGGGAATGCAGAATGGCCAGAAGTGAATTCTGAGCAGTATAGGTGTGTATAAGGAACAGTTTGAGGTTATTACAATATGAACGGTTATCCTTTTAACAAATGAGAAGGATTTTGGTGGCTATGAGATTTTTTGTTCCTCCAGATCCCTTTGAAAATTGTAAAACCAGAACTAAAAAGGTTTATTGGTCTAAAAGATGCACAGGATCTGTTATGTGTACTACTAAAGATGAGATGCTTACGTTGTCAGCTGCAATATTATGCAGAGTTATAAACCTATTGATCCTGTAGAAATGGGGGCAGTTATTCTGGATTCTGTAAGTCCCATCAGTTAGGATGATCTGATAGGCGTGAGGACTCCCCAATCACAGCGAAAGGACGTGTAACCGCAATTAAGACCCTCTCGGGATACTAAACCCAACGCGGGCAGATGGAATCACAGCAGGAATTTTATCCAAGTTTTCGTGCGATTTAGCTGAAATGTTGGCAAAAAGTGTATAATTCCTCCCTGGAGGGAGTATTACTCCTCACTTCCTTGCGTGAATCCTTTTGACCTTATTATATAAGAAAGGGGATGCGAGAAATTAAAAAGTTGTAGCCAATAGCCTTACTAATAATGATTATACAATCTTAGTGAAGGTCCTTATAAATCGGATGAGAAACATTGCTGAGAAGGTGATAACGAGTTCCCATTCCTGTGCCATTAAGGGAAGGAACATCGCTAATAATGTAATTACCAGGGAGATGTTTGAGATGGGCAAGAAGAGGTCTATCAGAGGTACTTGTTTGTATTGTATTGTTGTCTTATTTATATGCGCCATTAGTGTACATAGCGCTTACAAGTGTAATACAATAATATTAAATAACAGAGATCATGGGGAATAAAGTGCTTTAGAACATAAAAGGTAACATTTGCGGAAGAGGGAAGTCCTGCTCCTGAGGAGTTACATTCTAATTGGTAGGTAGGGCAGAACGTACAGATGGACAGTAGGAGGGAGTTATGGTAAGTGCGTCTGCAAGGGGCTAATCTTTATGTATCCTGTGTTCAGAATATGCCACAGTCTATTTCATATGCTCTTTAAGCAAGTGTGTCTAGGTGGTTTAAAGGTGGATAGAGAGGGTGCTTAGTCGGGGGTGACTGAGGGGAAGGATTCCGAGGTGGGGCAGGGCAGGCAGTCAGTGAAAAAGGTTTAAGGCGGGGAGAGAGAGGGCTTTAGATACAAAGGGGGTAGAAAGAAGACATCCTTGAGAAGAACGCAAGAGTCGGGATGGTGCATAGCGAGAAATTAGGGCTGAGATGTAAGGAGGAGCAGAAGAGTGTAAAGCTTTAAAAGTGAGGAGAAGAATGGAGTGTGAGATGCGGGATTTGATCGGAAGCCAGGAGAGGGATTTCATGAGGGGAGATGCTGAGACAGATCTAGGAAAGAGTAGAGTGATTCTGGCAGCAGCATTTAGGATAGATTGTAGGGGAGACAGGTGAGAGGCAGGAAGGCCAGACAGCAGGAGGTTACAGTAATCAAGACGGGAGAGAATGAGGGCCTGAGTCAGAGTTTTAGCAGTCGAACAACAGAGGAAAGGGCGTATCTTAGTTATATTGCGGAGGAAAAAGCGACAAGTTTTAGAAATGTTTTGAATATGAGGGGCGAATGTGAGAGAGGAGTCGAGTGTGACCCCTAGGCAGCGTGCTTGGGCTACTGGGTGAATGGGCTACTGGGTGAATGATTGTAGTTCCAACAGTAATGTGGAAGGAGGTAGTAGGGCCAGGTTTGGGAGGAAGTATGAGGAGCTCTGTTTTAGCCATGTTGAGTTTAAGGCGTCGGAGGGCCATCCAGGATGATATAGCAGAGAGACATTCAGAAACTTTGGTTTGTACAGCAGGTGTAAGGTCAGGTGTTGAAAAGTATATTTGTGTGTCGTCGGCATAGAGGTGATAATTAAACCCAAAAGATGTTATTAGGTCACCTAGAGAGAGTGTGTACAGAGAAAAGAGAAGAGGTCCCAGGACAGAGCCCTGGGGTACCCCCACAGAGAGATCAATAGAGGAGGAGGAGGTGTTAGCAGAAGAGACACTAAAAGTACGATGGGAGAGGTAGGATGAGATCCAGGATAGAGCTTTGTTCCGAATACCTAGAGTATGGAGAATGTGGAGGAGGAGAAGAGGGTGGTCCACCAGGCCAAAGCCTTCGATCGGGTGGATCATGGCTATCTTTTTAAAATTCTGGAAAGATATGGTTTCCCAGATACTTTTGTGGAGAAACTGGCTCTGCTGTATGAAGGAGCTTATGGAAGACTGGTCATTAATGGCTGGGTAGGGGAATCTTTTCCCATAAAGTCGTGTGTTAGATAGGGCTGCCCGCTGAGCCCCCTATTATACCTCTTCTCCATAGACCCATTTTAAAGACACCTGGAGCAGAACAGTCTCATCCAAGCCGTACCCTGTGAGGGTCCCCAACACGGAGGGCGTGTTAAGTGCCAGGCGTATGCAGGCAACGTTTGTATATATGTTGCCTCAAAAAGCTAATTTGAAGGTGTTGGCCAGGAAATAAATAAATACTCAAATGTTTCCAACTCCCTGGTGAATCAGGATAAGTCTGTGGCCTGCTGGTTAGGTAAAGAGGAAACCCCCTTTAGTCTACCTGAGGATATTCAGATAGACAATGCCTCTTTTAACGTTTTAGGGATTTATTTTGGAAAAGAGAACGGTGTTCACAACTGGAAGGAGAAACTGTACATATGTAAGGTAAAGGTATAACGGTGGAAGAAGTGGAAATTCTCTTTTAGAGAAAAAGTTAAAATGTTCTAGGTTTTTTTGCTACCTATTTTTGTGTATTTAAGTTTTGTATTTCCCCCACCTGCGGAAATTACTGTTACTTTATATAGCCTTTTATTCCAACTGCTCTGGGGAAAATGGTTGGAACATGTTAAAGCGAGACATTACTTATTTGCAGAGAGAGAGAGGCGGTTTGGGAATGGTGAACCCTGTAGTATTTTTCTCTCATTTTTGTATGTTTTAATTTTCAGAATTGTCTCAATAGAGAAGACCAGTTTTGGTATATATATTTTAGGAAGTGGGTGTCTCCCCTTCAAAACTGGCTAGATGGCAAATATGTTAAAATAATTATTGTAAAAGATGTATATATGCCACAATATGAGATTTATGTACAAATTCTTAAATGGATGTAAAATAACTGCTCTGGAAATTACTTCTGTTCCCAGGAAAAATTTGTACCGGGTAGTATTGAGCAGAATATGTGTCTCGCAATTAGATCTGAAACACTGATATAGAGGCCCAGAAAGAGGCCTTACAGAATCTATTAGACCCGAGGATCCCTCTTGGGGTTCAGGATACCGTCTGGGTGACTTTCCATGGGCGTCTTTATGTAAGAACAAATTTAAACATAGCGGATAGGAACTGCCCCCGAGGTTCCTGTGCTGGGATCTTGGAGACGATGGAGCACCTCCTCCTGGAGTGCCCCTACGCAGTGGAGATGTGGGAAGGCATGGCCGCCTCATTACGGATGCCAGATTTAAAGGGTCAAACCTATTGTGAGATAGTGTGCGGTGTGTTTAGGGATCACTTGCAGGGTTACAATGGGAGCACAGTGGTGTTAATTAAAGGGCTGGTTATGTACAGGTTGTGGATCACCCGCAGTCTTCTCTCCGCAGAGCGGGATCTCGTGCCTGTAACCTGTGCAGTGGTTATAGAGCAGATAAAGAAAATAAAGCAGAGGGAGAGGTGGGATATAAATTCCTGGGAGAGAAGATGGGCGGGGGTTCAGATGTGTGTAAATATTCTGTATACAGTGTAAATAAGATGTAAAATTGTATATTTTAAATTTGGTTGTTGCTTTTGTATTGATATTTTTGTAAAATCTTCTTTTTTTTCTTTTTTTTTAATAATAAATATATCCTACAATACCTATAACCCCAGGACTGTCTGTTCCTGTCCCTAATACTATGCAGTCAGGAGGTCACCTTACATTATATATACACACCCAGGACTGTCTGATCCAGTCCCTGATTATAATTTGTTGGGGCTATATCTATCCTAAATTATGCAGCAGTGATTTTAAAAAATAGCGTGTTCCATGTTTTACAGCTCGCATGTATGACATCACTAATATATGTTGCTAAGGAAGGACCCAGGAGATGGATTAAGTGCAACAATTCAGTTCTGCTGCTATAAACCAGCGGTGCAGACACTGCGATAATTGTGCGTGCCTGAGTGTGTGCGCATCCTAATAGCCTCGAGTCTGTGACACAACCCGCTGGGATAGTTGTGCATGAGCCGGCGTTTGCCTGTGACAGCGGCATGCCCTTGTTGCTATCGATTTGCGCTGTTCTGTGGAGTGGGAATCATTGATCCAGCCTCTAAACGACAGTTATGTGATAATCTGCAAAATAGTGCCGGTCGGGCTGCTCTTTGCAGGGGTGCGGGTATGTGTGAGTCCTGGGACGTTAACTGCTGTTTAATCTTTCCACTTTCAGCAAGCGGTCAGCAGCAGCACCGTGCACTGTAATGCTGGTCACTGCCGGGTCACTGCCTTTCTAGTGGGGGAACCCAATTTCCCCTCTCCTTGTGGCAAATCATGTAATCTCCCTGTGCCTCTGGCACCACAGATTGTAAGCTCCTTGGGTCGGGGGCTCATGCCTGCAAAATGTTATGTGCCGCGCCGTATATGTAATAATATTGTATCATAAAGAAAAACGCAAGAAAAGGGGCCGCGCAGTTTGTGACGACTATAATGATTTCTTGTTCTTCGCCGGTTTTTGCCGCCGCTCCATGCAGGAGCCGCAGTTCCAGCTGATCATTGGGGAGTGTGGTTTGAGCAGAAAAAGAAGCGGCTTTTATCATCCCTCAGAAATGGTCGTGTAAACGTCAGCGGGTGCGACACTGCTCTGATAGCCGAGTGGTTTGTAGAGTGCACATTTTAGCAGGGTGACCCATATTTACTATGTCATGCTACTCCTTAGCGCAGCTTTAGTAAATCTGGCCAATTGAAGGGACTCAGCTGCAAGGTCTCTTAGGACAGACGGTATATTATGGTGTAGTGCTCCTTAGCAGATACAGCCCCAAGTCTCATCAGCTTCCCTGTTCTCAGGAACTTTACAGCTCCATTCAGATGTTTGGAGCAGCAGTCATCGTCGCCTCGAGGTTAACATGGCTAAGAAAGAGCTTGTCTATTAGCTCCCAAACCTGGTCCCATTGTTCCCGTCTCCATTACAGTCAATAACCCGACTATCCACCCAGTGTCGCAAGCTCGCTGCCTGGGGGTTATCCTCCCTTTCCTTCTCCCCACGTATAAACGCTGTTACTAAATCTTTCCGCTTTTTCCTTTGCAGCATTGCTAAGATACGCCCCTTCCTATGGGTGCCCTTATTCTCTCCCGTACAGATTACTGTAACATTCTCTTATCCGGCCTCCCTGCCTCACAGCTCCTAATTTACAGTCCATTCAAAATGCTGCTGCCCAAATCCTGTCCTGTTCTTGTACACACGTATACAGAATATATCTCACCTCTGACCTCTCGTTACACCCGTACTCATCTTGCGCTTAACCCCGAGGTTATCCCATCGTTGCCCCTTTTACCTCTACAGCCCTCACCCGTCCTAGCGGCGTCTCATTAAGCGTTCTGCGCCTCTGCTACGACCTCCAGAAGCGCGGTGACCTCCCCGTCTGCTCTTCTAATAATGCACTTTCACTCCCCCTGTGTCTGCCTCCCAACATCACACTTAGATTGTAAGCTCTTCGGGCCAGCGTCTCCCTTTGCTTTATGTTATTTACCTGTTGCACTTATCCCCCTTGTTTTGTCATTTATTTACCTTGTATTGTCACTTAGTAAAGCGCTGCGTATATTGTTTGGCGCAATATAAATAAAATGGTGCACAAGGAGTTCGCTAATATGAAACTGATGCCTGATCCCTGCAGAAGACGCTGTATCTCATGTACGGGGGAAATACTGACAGTAATGGTGTGTGTGTGTGTGTGTGTGTGTGTGTGTGTGTGTGTGTACTAAATATTAAAGGAAATACAACCAATACTAATATAAATTAAAACTGGCACTAAAAAGAACTAATGTCACTTTAATCAATTAAAATGTATTTAATGAAGTGCTTCTTCCTGGGGTCTGATGGGGGAATAACAGTAGTTTGGGGAATACGTGTATGTTGTTAGCACCTCTTATCTCTCTCCGTTTAATCTCTCTGTCTATATCTGCTGCTTTCCTGTAATATGTTATCACTCTCTGCATCCTATTAATTACTATTTACTACACCAGGGGGGCGCACGAGGCCTCCAAGTCAATCACCTTGTCTCCGGCGGCTTCTGGCGTCACATGACGTAGTTTGCGCACCCATCTACTACGCCATACACTTTATTTATTTTTCTCACTCTCGCTCTGCCCCTCTCGCTCTGCCCCTCTCGCTCTCTCTCGCTATGCCCCACTATGTCTCGCTCGCTCCTTGTGACCTTGGGCAAGTCACTTTATCTCCCTTTGCCTCAGGCACCAAAAGCATAGATTGTAAGCTCCACGGGGCAGGAGCTGTGTGCGTAACATTCCTACGTACTGCGTACCGCGCGCTATACTGTAACTGTGACGCGCTTTGTGTCCCATTGGGAGAAAAGCGCTATATGAAATTATTATTATTAAAAGACATGCAGTCAACTCTAGGGTGAGGTTTGAGTGACACATTTCTGCTCGGTAGCAGAGATGCAGGGAGATTTAAACTGCGGGTCTCACGAGGGGGGGCGGGGGGAAGGAGTTGAACCTGTGACTTTGCCCGGCTCACCACCCCCTGCCGCTGGTGCAGCTCTGCTCCGTGCTGGCTGTGCAGGGATTCTGGATGAATAATTCACTGTGTGCCTCTGGCGTAGTCTGGTCTCTCCCCTGATAGTTCCTGCGTGTCAGCAGATGGGGCATGCACAGCCGCCACCAGCTTCTTCCCTCCTTCATCCTTTTTCCATTTATTTATTTACCATCAAGCTGTAAAGGTGAATCAGGGGACAAAGGTAGTCACTCGCTGCGAGGCCGCCGGGGAGAAGAGGTTTGTGTGGATGTGCAGAATAGCAGAAAGGCTGCCGATCTCTTCCTGCCGGGGAATCCTTTGCTGAATCGCCTGGGACCAGAGGGAGCTAACTCCAATGTTTATACCAGGGGCGGCCAACTTCAGTCCTCAAGGGCCCCCAACAGATCAGGTTTCCAGGATATCCCTGCTTCAGCACAGGTGGCTCAATCAGTCCCTACTTCAGCAAAGGTGGCTCAGAGGCTCAGTCTTTGACTGAGCCACCTGTGCTGAAGCAGGGATATCCTGAAGACCTGACCTGTTGGGGGGCGGGGTGGGGGGGACGGACGGACTGTAGTTGCCCGCCCCTGGTTTAAGCTGTTACACACTTTATCTAATCTCTTGGATATTAGAATCTATTGGCAAATGGTCAGTTGTTTGTGTTTCTAAAGTAATTACGGTGCCACCCAGACAATGCGTTGCAGATACCTCCGGCACTGATTAGGTGAAGCGTTAATTGTACATCGGACGAGGATCTGGGACTTAATTATGCCAGATGATGCCCGTTTGGAGCGCTTTGGGTGATCTTCATTAGCTTCGAACCAGCCTGATGGTTAATGAGACGGAACGAGGAGCAGAGCGCTGGTTATCTGCCGGGGGATGGGTACCAGACGAGCAGCCAAAGGGAGTAAATGAACCCCTTCAGCACCCTATAGGCATACAGCATACTTCCTGGAGGGGACACCCCAGGGGGACGCTGCACGTCGTTGGTGTCTGCTTGTTTTCTTGGGGGTGTTCGTAGTCGGGGCTTCACAGGAGCGCCAACAGCGTACCAGGAGAACGGCTGCGTGATCGTGCCACCGGCACTGAAAGGGTTAAACACCTCCTCTTATGATAACCAAGACCCCGCACCCCCAACAGGAGTCACTCACTTCATTCCCACCATGTCAGAATGTAGGTGATGGGATACTTACCTCCGCACAACCCCACTTACTAGTTCAAATAACAAGCAGCTACCCGACACACACCCCTGTACCCCAGGTTTCCCCTTACCCTTCCGTATAGTGTGAAAGCTCCTTTGGGCAGTGCCCATCTTACCTACTGTAACAATGTATGTTAATGTTTTATTTTATTGTTTTCCTCCTTTAACCCTGTTTGTACTGAGCTCCGGACTATGTTGGCGTGTTAAGTGATAATGATTAAGCTAAATTGTTAGGTATTCAACGGAGCTGGCGTTTAGCATGCATTAACGGGCATGGGGGAATCCCGGGCGCCTCACATTTCCCCCCGATACCTGTACTGGGTGCAGTGATGGGTGACCTGTCAATCACCGCCGCGCCGCTCAGTGAGCGGGAGGAGGCAGCGGACGTGTGAGGGCTGGGGGCGGAGCCAGTCTGAAGGTGCTGGAGCTGCTAGTCAAAGCCCTCGTGTGTGTGTGTGTGTGTGTGTGTGTCTGTGCGAGTGTGTGACATGCACACCCACACACCCACTGAGGGGGCATTTTGAAGAGGCTGAATTGTCGAGAGAAACTTGGTATGAAGCAGAAGCGTGTCCACGTGCCGGGGCTGGCAGGAGAGAGGCCGCTGATCAGATAGTGCGCAATGTATTCATCTGCAAGGCGCTGGTACAATAAGAGGTACTCGGTATCACCATACCACGCAGCATCGTTATCCTGAAGGGCTGGGAAGTACAGAGATACTCGGTATCACCATACCGTGCAGCATCGTTACCCTGAAGGGCTGGGAAGTACAGAGATACTCGGTATCACCATACCGTGCAGCATCGTTATCCTGAAGGGCTGGGAAGTACAGAGATACTTGCTGTAAGGATTCTGCGACGCGACAGTGAAAAGAAGCTGGAAGGGCCGAGGTACTTACTGTATACACGGTGTCACTAGTATACAGTGAACAGGCCGGGAACCCCGTGAGAGGGTCTCCACCAGAACATGTCCGCTGCTGCACGTTGTAATGAAAACGTTCAGCGGGATGTGCCAGCGTGCCCCCTCCCTGTGCAGCGACTGCTCTGCCCGCATTACTGCCCCCTCCCCGTGCAGCGACTGCTCTGCCCGCATTACTGCCCCCTCCCCGTGCAGCGACTGCTCTGCCCGCATTACTGCCCCCTCCCCGTGCAGCGACTGCTCTGCCCGCATTACTGCCCCCTCCCCGTGCAGCGACTGCTCTGCCCGCATTACTGCCCCCTCCCCATGCAGCGACTGCTCTGCCCGCATTACTGCCCCCTCCCTGTGCAGCGCTGAAATGAATGCGGTTCCTATACGTGATGGAAGCTGGGGGTCCCCGGGGCTGAAATGAATGCGGTTCCTATACGTGATGGAAGCTGGGGGTCCCCGGGGCTGAAATGAATGCGGTTCCTATACGTGATGGACCCTGGGGGTCCCCGGGGCTGAAATGAATGCGGTTCCTATATGTGATGGACGCTGGGGGTCCCCGGGGTAAATGAATGCGGTTCCTATACGTGATGGAAGCTGGGGGTCCCCGGGGTAAATGAATGCGGTTCCTATACGTGATGGACCCTGGGCACTGTAACCAAAAAAAATCATCACATTCGACTTTCATCGATCCCTGCGGAAGATCTAATTGTAGATTGAAGTGCCAGTCCTGTTTGGCTATCTTTGTTTTAGTAAAGATTTTTTTTTACTGCAGTGCCCGGGTACAGGAGCGAACCGTCCTTCCGAGAGGAGGTTACACTAGTTTGGTGCAAGGAGCCACACGGTGTTGGAATGGGGATGAGTCGGGTTATACTTAATGAATAGTTGGGATAGACATGAGAGGGAGTGGGACATTTAGCCAGCTGTGGGATGGATGCCAGGGCAATAAAGATGTTCCCAAAGTGGATTTAGCTGGGAATCGAACCTATAAGACTGTGTTCAGTACAAGCACCCTTAACCATTATACCACTTCCACACCTTCCACTTGTTTTCACCATTCATGTGTTTGGTCTGTTGCAGGATAATATGCTTTTTTGCGACTCTTGCGACAGGGGTTTCCACATGGAGTGCTGTGACCCTCCGCTCTCCCGCATGCCGAAAGGTAAGAATACGGGTGTCCCGCCCCCCGCCCCGTCCTCCGGGCCTTACACCTGTATATGAGAGAAACGGCCCTCTCTTTGAAGTAAAACCTTGTACCACAGGGTTGTAGCACAGGGTTGTAGCACAGGGTCACAACCCGTTTTCACGGCTTCATCTGCTTGTAATTCTATTTGATGAGGAGCACTAGTGGCATTTTGGGTGGATCAGAAGATTTCCCACAATAACCGTAGTAAGATAATTATCGTGATAATGATATTTATCGCAATCCATGCGTGTTGAACTGGGGACAAGAAAGAAGACGTTGGCAATTTAAAAATAAAATTATTTTGGCAAAAAAAAATTCTGAATAAATGTTTTAACTAATTTGGAAGGTATATTGTTTAAACATTAATATGAAGTGAAATGTGTTTTTAAACACATTGCAATTGAGAATAAATAAAACCCTTTTACTTCCCCATATCCCTGAACATCCGAGATAGGGATGGGGTTAAGAGGAAAGAGGGCAACTACAGGGAGTATCGATTTCCCCGGGGAAGGGAGACCCCATAATACTTAAGGGGTCCAGGTATCCTCAGTGGGTGGGGTGCAGTGGGTGGGGTGGGGTGCAGGAGGGTTGTTGCAATCCCATTTAAATTGGTGGTTCTACCATCGCTGAAGCTGACGTGACTTAAACCCCATGTCTCTAGCTGTCCCTTTACCGCCAACATCTGCTATGGCTGACTCACAGCAATACACTAATAATAATAGATTTTCATATCGACTTATCATATTTTTAATATTGGGCTATGACTGTGGGGTATTTGCCCCAACTCTAGGGCACGCGGCCATGTAGCAGAAACGGTGTCATTCAGACCGTGGTTGTGGAGCGTCCCAGATATAATGGGGCATTTGCAGCCTTCATTAATTTCGTGTCCTCGCTCTCTCCACTGTCACAGGCATGTGGATTTGTCAGGTCTGCCGGCCAAAGAAAAGGGGCCGAAAGATCCTTCAGGAGAAAGCGGCGCAGATTAAAAGGAGATACGCAAAACCCATCGGACGCCCGAAAAACAAGCTAAAGCAACGCATGTTGTAGGTCACCACTTGTTTAGTCTGCTTCATAACCTCGGCGACATCCACTGCTCGAACAAACACCCCCCCCCCCCGGGACCCTCTATGTTGTATGCAGATATTGAGCCGCTCTGCTAGGGAGCTTTTATATGCAGTGCTCGCCCGGGCAACAGGACATTTAGGAGCCTACTCACAAACCCGGGGGAGAATGAGGTCCAGAGATAACTTTCACTGCCTCTAGAAGAGGAGGAACCTGGAGAGGAGCCGAGAACGTGATACAGCCCCAAAGCAACCAGTTCGGGGACGTGTGTCAAGTGTTACAAACTGGATCAGATAGCGTCACGCTGTGTCCGTGCATCAGACGTGTGCTCCGGGGAGAGCGTTCACTGGAATTGTTATAGGAGCAGTGTTTGAAAGAGAGATTTTGCCATATAGGAATGCAAAAGGGAAGATCGATAGGGAGACCATCTGTAATGTACGTGAGCGCAGGAGTGCAGCTTTTGCTTGGTGTTGCAGAGTGCAGCTGGATAAGTCTGAGCCCAGGAGTGCAGCTTTTGCTTGGTGTTGCAGAGTGCAGCTGGATAAGT
>WSYH01015002.1:0-12570 GCA_036426205.1 Ascaphus truei
ATATAATACAGTATATACACTATATAATTTATGTGTGTGCTGCATATCTTATTGTCTGCATAAAATATTTGGTGTATTTTAGTGTTAAAAATGCCTTCAGGAACGGAAACTTTCATTTAAACAGTGTTCCTATGGGAAAACGTGTTTCGCTTTACAACGTTTCGCTTTACAACGCCATTTTGAGTAACGCATTGCGTCGGATAACCGAGGACTGCCTGTACACGCTGCTCTGTGTATAATACAGATACACGCTGCTCTGTGTATAATACAGATACACGCTGCTCTGTGTATAATACAGATACACGCTGCTCTGTGTATAATGCAGATACACGCTGCTCTGTGTATAATGCAGGTACACTGCTCTGTGTATAATACAGATACACACTGCTCTGTGTATAATACAGGTACACTGCTCTGCGTATAATACAGATACATGCTGCTCTGTGTATAATACAGATACATGCTGCTCTGTATAATGCAGATACACGCTGCTCTGTGTATAATACAGATACACGCTGCTCTGTATATAATACAGATACACGCTGCTCTGTGTATAATGCAAACACACGCTGCTCTGTGTATAATACAGTTACGCACTGCTCTGTGTATAATACAGATACAACACATACTGCCTGCTCTGCATACAACAAACCGCTCTGCCTATAATACACGCACTCCCCGCGTACAATGCTCCTCTGTAACCCAACGCGCCCCCTCCCCCTCCCGTGTCTCCCGGGGTCCCGGGTGGGTCGCATTGCAGGATTTGACCTTACACTTCGTCAAATCAACAACATGTCACTTGTGTAGGATGAGATGGCCTGCGCGTGCGGGCCTCGCAGAGCGGCTAATTAACAAGTGTGTGTGCGGAGGGGGAAAGGTCGCCTTGTCAGGGCCCCCCATCTCACACCCCCCCCCCATCTCCAGCACTCCTGTTTAGATGCTGAGTGATTGCGGCGGAGGAAATGACTGCAGAGGGAGATGAGGAAGGAATAGTAAGCAGAGGAGAGCGAGAAGGGATGGGAGAGGAGGAGGGGGAGAGGGAGGAAGGGGGGAGAGGGAAGGGGGAGAGGAGGGCGGGAGTGGGGAGATGGAAGGGAGGAGGGGGAGAGGGAAGGGGGGAGATGAGGAGAGAAGGGGGAGCGGGAAGAGAGAGGGAAGGGGGGAGAGAAGGGAAAGGGGGAGGGGGACAGGGAAGGGAGGAGAGGGAAAGGAGGGGTAGCGGGAAGGGAGAGGGAAGAGAAGGCACTGTACCGGGGTAGAGAGGAGTAGGAGAGAGAAGGAAGGTGGGGAGGGAAGAGAAGGCATCAGAGAGTGGGGTGAGAGAAGGGACAGGTGAGAGGGAAGGGAAGAGAGGGGGGATGGTGCTTAAGGAAGGGAAGGCAGGAGAGAGGGGGAGGGTGGAAGGAGGGGGGGAGAGAGGGGGGAGGAGAGGGAAGAGAAGGGACTGGACCAGATAGAGAGGACTATTTAATCTGGTAGTTCTCATTGGCCGGCAAAGCAGATCAACAGATAACTCACTGGTCCTAAGGACACAGTGAGAACAAAAAAATGCCAGACGAACACAAATATAACATAAATCGTTATCAAGTGCAGCAGTAAATTAAAATAATGTGCACTAAATAGGAGAGTTAGTGTAAACTCGGCGTACATGTATTCTGCCCGGATATGGCAGGGGCTGCAGTCTGGCGCAGCTACTGTAAAATAAATATGGTACCCGGACTCCCGCTCGCCACAGAAGGGGCAGGTGGCGGGGGAGTCTGTGAAGTGGGCCAAGTACTCTCCCATGCTCAGTGCACCGCGGAGAACTCTCCAACTCAAATCCCCGGCGGGACGGGGAACCAACTCTGCATAGAGTTCCCTCCACCGGGGCCTCACGCCCTCGTTTGCAGGAAGAACCCGCCTCCATATGGTATCGGGGCGGGCGACAAGGGCGAGGTAGTGCACTTTATGGAGCACGAGAGAGTACAGGCCTTTCCTCGGCATGCTGCGGAAACATGCCAGGGACATGTCCTCCAACCTGCTGAGGTTGGGGACGAGAGGAGCCTGAGGGGGTTGCTGTGGCTTTGGTCTCACGCAAAGATCCGGAGACCTGGGGGTGATAGGTGGGCAGTCCCGTCGTTGGTAGTCCAGGAGATCCCCGACTCTGGTCACCCACACCAGGATTAGTTGGCGGCAGATATAGGGTGAATCCAACATCCGAGCTCTCACGGCTGGATTAAACAGCAGGGGCTCGGCGAGGAAACCCACCCCCCACTGCCGCCTGTCCTTTCCTGGTCGCGGAGACCTGGCTCTAGGCCCTTAGTAAGTCCCGGTAGTAGGCCTGCAGCCTTGAGAAGTCTCTACCTAACCCCTTGGGCTTGATGATAAACAGTTGCCGGTCATACCCCATATTGCGCAGTTGGCGAAAGAAACTGGTCGCCAGCTGGCACCACTGCGGAGACGGATCTGCGAATAGGTATCTCTGCAGGTATTGGAGGTGGAAAGTGTGTATCTGGGAGCGGACACACACCACTCCTTGTCCACCCTCCTCCAGAGGGAGGCACGCAACTCCCGCAGAGGCCCAATGCTTCCCCATCCAGAGAAAATCCATCAACTTCCTCTGGATCTTTCTGACAAATACAGGGGTTGGACCCATGGCTATCAGCCGGTGCCACCATCTGGTTGATCACCAGAGTCCTTCCCCTGAGGGAAAGCATTTTCGACAGATACACCCACGACCCCAGACGAGCGATGACTCGTTCTTTAAGATCACTGAAGTTTTCTGGGGCCGGGTTCTCTGCAGTAGACAGGTAGACTCCCAGATACTTTATCGCTCCCACACGAGACATTACGAAATGTGGAGGGCAAGGAGTTTACCTGTAAGGGACCCACCAAAAGGCCGGAGCACTTGGACCAGTTGATCCGAGCAGAAGAGGCCGCGGTGTAGACCTCTTGGCACGCTTGTGCCCGCTCTAGATCATCTAGGTCCTGGGCCACGAGGAGTACATCATCAGCATAGGCTGACAGGGTAGAGAGGAGTAGGAGAGAGAAGGGATGGGAGGTGGGGAGGGAAGGGAAGGCATGAGAGTGGGGTGAGAAGGTAGGGAAGAGAGGGGGGATGGTGGATAAGAAAGGGAAGGCATGAGAGGGGGGAGAGGGAAGGGAGGAGGGGGAGAGGGGGGAAAAGGGAAGGGGGAGGGGGGAAAGAGAAGGGATGGGAGTTGGGGAGAGAAGGGATGGGAGAGGGAAGGGGGAGGGGGGGAGATGGAAGGGAGGAGGGGGTGAGGGGAAGGGGGGATTGAAGAGGAGGGGAAGGGGGGAGGACGGGGAGAGGAGCGGGAAGGTGACAGGGAAGGGGGAGAGGGAAAGCGGGAGAGGAGGGGGAGGGGAAGGTGACAGGAAAGGGAGGAGGGGGAGAGGGGGAAGAGGGAAAGTGGGAGAGGAGGGCGATAGGGAAGAGAAGGGACTGGACCTGGTTAGAGAGGATTAGGAGAGAGAAGGGATGGGAGGTGGAAAGGGAAGGGATCAGAGAGTGGGGTGAGTGAAGGGACAGGCAAGAGGGAAGGGAAGAGAGGGGGGATGGTGGATAAGGAAGGGAAGGCATGAGACGGGATGGGGGGGAGGGGAGAGGCGAGAGGCAAGGGAGGATGGGAGAGGCAAGGGAGGAGGGGGGAAAGGGAGAGGGGAAGGAGGAGAGGGAGAGGGGAACAGGGGAGAGGCAAGGGAGGAGGGGGAGAGGGAAGGGAGGGGGAAAGAGAAGGGATAGGGGTGGTGGATTGAGAGGGATGGGAGAGGAGGGGTAGAGAGAGATGGCCGTGGAGAGGGAAGGCATAAGAAAGGGGGGGGAGAGAATGGATGGGAGAGGGAAGGGGTGAGAGGTGTGGAAGAGGGATGGCGTTGATGGTAGGGGAGATGGGGGAGGGGAGGGAGGAGGGGGGAAAGAAAAGGGATGTGAGAGACAGGAGGAATGTGGGGATAAGAGAGAGTGGGTGTAGGGAGAGAGAAATGGAAATAGAGAGAAGTAAGGGATAAGAGAGGTAAGGGATGAGAGAGGTGAGGGAGAGGGAGAGAGAGAGACTGAGCCACTGATTGAGCCACCTGTGCTGAAGCAGGGATATCCTGAAGACGTGTTGGTAGCCCTTGAGGACTGGAGTTGGCCACCCCTTGTCTATGACAATCATTAGTGTGATGAGAGCAAACGCCTCATCAGTGCGGACGACACCCACATGCTGCACCCATGGCCCTAATATGTCCCACCTGGACCAACGCTGCCCACACTGCCCTTACCGACGCATGGCAAAGCCATTCACTGCTCTGCGGGTTCATCAACCCTGTAGGATTGTTATGGTCATCGCCCCCTAGGGTGACCTTACAGATATTTATAGGGGGGCCCTCACCCCTTCACTGCTAGAGGGAGTTAATGTTTATTTTCTTTGTACAATGTAGGGCAGAGAGCGGAAAGGTGCAGAGAGCCCCTCTGGCAGTGACAGGGTTAATGGCGCCCTTCCCACCTGCAGCTGCTGACCCCTAAATGGACACCTGGACATCCTTAACCACGACACCAATCCACGACACACACAGACACATTGATGAACACACATTAGCACAAATGACACACTAATGCACACACAGACGCACTGACACACACAAACACTGATACACACACAGACACACATTGACGCACTGGCACACACATACGGAAACACTGACACATACAGACACACAAACACACTGATACACACACTGATACACAAACAGGCACACTGACACATACACACACATGCAGCAGATACTCACAAACCCACACATGCTTTTATTCAAACATGATTTGTTCACATGTACAGGTATACAATCTTCTTGGGTGGATGAACGGATTTAATTTTCTCAGTGCCCCTGCACTGACCCAGAAATACACTGGAGGATCAGATTACATGTATTCTCCGGGTCAGAAAATTAATTTGCCTGGTGGGACTAATAAAATATTCCTGCAGAGTATTACTCCTGTAAACCGCAATCTCCAAGGGTAATCGGCTTTAACACATCTATTCCAGTCCTACCGAACGTCACTCCATCAGTTCTGGACATCTCACCATGATATAGACACTGTAGTGCAGACAAGAGCCACCAAATGAATAAAGGGGATGGACAATCTGAGATATGAGGAGAGGCGAGCTAAATTAGGTTTCTTAACATTAGAAAAGGGGAAATGATAACTATATACAAATATATTCGGGGACAATACAAGGAGCTTTCAAAAGAACTATTCATCCCACGGGCAGTACAAAGGACTCTGGGCATCCCTTTAGGTTGGAGGAAAGGAGATTTCACCAGCAACAAAGGAAAGGGTTCTTTACAGTAAGGGCAGTTACAGTGTGTGATTCATTACTAGAGATGGGTGAACCAATCCAAATCCGTTTCCCGGGATTCGTAAAGACCAAATCCGTCCACACCAACAAAATCTGTCATACTTTTAATTCAGTATGTGTCTGGCACTCTGGCAGATGGCACCTTTAATATTTTTGTCCCTGTTCTGTTATACCGTAGCCACCTTTGTGCATATCCGTCATGCAGCACCAAAATGAGTGCTCATACCTGTCATCGCCCCCTCCCTCTGGCTTCCTTTGAAAGCAGACCACTTGGTTGACAGTTTACTGTAATTTTCCTTGTTGAACACACTTGAGATACCTGAGAGATACGCTAATAGCGGAATTATCTACATGTGTGAGCAGTGAGCAGCTCAAAAATAGGATCTGACAGTGATACTACCACATCAGCTGGTTTCGCTCACACTGCTAGAGCTGCAGTTTAGAAAAGCGGTGGTTGTGGGTACTAGTTGGGTCTGACATCATTCCTGTCATTAGGTCGGCAAGTATATAGTTGGTATGGAAATCCTTTTTTGGGAAGTGTGGAACGGGACTCAGTTAAATATACTTTGAACACCCATAAGCATATCTCCCATGGTACCTCCAGGTTTGCTCCTTTTTCAGCACAGGTATCTTTCCCTAATTTATTTGGAGGGAGGTTTGAGGGTATATTTATACAACTGGAGACACTACTAAATTCAAAGTCTCACGCTCTCTCTATGCCACCCCCCCCCCCCCCCCCCAACAGTTCCGGCATCACAATATACACTCACTGTTCTCTCCCATATTTCACACTCTGTAGTGTGACACCAATGGGTGCTACCAATTCAGTTATTGGATGTCATGATTACAGCTCAAATGCAAGAGACTGGTAATGAAAACGGCAAACAGATACTGGTAAGTCACCAGGAGAAAAGTCGGGAAAAGAAACGGCGTGGTTAATAAAGGGAGTCTAAAGGTGCAATCTCTGATTGTGTTTCCTTTAACACGCTCTGCAGATAAAGATATCGACTATATATAAAAGAGGAACATCCGCAAACAAATATAACAATGATATAATAATGTTGAAGAAGTACCTGTGACAACTGTTAAAATAGAGCAACAAAAAAAATAAAAAAAACCCCGCTGCACTCTGAAGATATATCAAATATAACAAAATATCAAAGCAATATACTTGACAGAAAATACAATCATTTTTTGATTTGTATTCAATCACAGCCAGCATAGAATATATGGACTCAAAAACGAATATACAGGATATACAAAAGGACAGAGGGACATCCCAGCAGAGGAGGTGAGGTGGAGACATGACCCGTCGGGGGTACCAACCTCTTCATCGGATGTCGCTCATGGGGTTTCCAGCTTGGACCTTTGAGGTCTTTGGCAGGACCAGCGCCTTTTGTTTTGCCGTCCTGTGCAAACGCCGACTGCGCCGCACCCTCTCTTCCGGAGGAAGAAGAGGAGGGCTCTACGGACTTAGTTCAATGAGAATGTGTTATAGCCATTGTAATCCCGTGTGATGAGCGCACACTCACTGCCCCCGTGGGATTAACTCACACACACTGCCACCTGTGTGAGGACCTCACACACTCACACTGCCCCCTATGTGATGAGCTCACACACACTCACTGCCCCCTGTGTGATGAGCTTACACACTCACACTGCCCCCTGTGTGATGAGCTTACACACACTCACACTGCCCCCTGTGTGAGGACCTCACACACACTCACACTGCCCCATTTGATGAGCTCACACACACTCACACTACCCCTGTGTGATGAGCTCACACACTCATACTGCCCCCGTGTGTGCGGACCTCACACTGCCCCGTTTCATGAGCTCACACACACTCACACTGCCCCCTGTGTGCGGACCTCACACTGCCTCGTTTCATGAGCTCACACACACACTGCCCCCTGTGTGATGATCTCACACACACTCACACTGCCCCGTGTGATGAGCTCACACACACACTGCCCCTTTGTGATGAGGTCACACACACTCATACTGCCCCCAGGGATGTGTCACACACTCATACTGCCCCCTGTGTGATGAGCTCACACACACACTTCCCCCTGTGTGATGATCTCACACACTCACACTGCCCCCCGTGTGATTAGCTCAGACACACACACTACCCTGTGGCAGGTTCCTCTGCAGTGTGCCCTGGACATGTGACTGTGATGGACATGAGGAGCAGCCAATGGTAATGGCTGTAGGAGAGGAGGGACTATGAGGGAGAGGAGCCTAGCATAGCTGAAAACACCTGTCTGTTCATCCAGAAACAAGAGAGTCAGATTTTAGTGAGAAGAAACAACGAAACTTCTCTAATACGGCAGGGCCCGGATAGAACTAACGATATGTGAACATGACCTAGAGTCTACTGAACCGGAGGGGTCCGACGTGTTAACCTTAAACCGGTTACCCGAATCCCAGAGGACAAAAAGGAAGGCTATACGTTTAGAGTGTTTAAAAAAAATGCTAAAACTAGGTGTAAGTGAGGAATGCCCAAAGTGGTCGGAACAGAGCCTATAGTCTTAGTCCCAAAGCCAGATGAGTACAACAAGGTTTTGTAATGACTACCGGAAAACTAAACGCCAGCGGTGTCAAAATTTGATAATATATATGCCCCAGGGTAGAGAACTTGTAGAGAGACTGGGCCAAAGCCCCGATATCTCACAAACCTCAGACTCTAAAACAAAAGGTAATGGCAGGTTCCACTCACAGAAAGGGCAAAAGAAAAAGACAGCCTTATCAACCCCAGACGGCCCTCTTTCAGTTATAAGGTGTTGTTGCCTTTTAGGGCTACTTGGAGCTCCCGCCACATTCCAATATGAAAGATGGATAAAATGTTAAAACCACATGCTCGGTATGCTGCCGCCTACCTGGATGATGTGGTTAGCTCCATAGTGAAGAGTGGCAATCCCACCTTCCAAAGGTCCAAGCTGTGCTTGACGAGTGCCGGTCTGCTGGACTAATGTAACCCCGCTAGAAGCACTATGGTGCTGGAGGAGGCCAAGTATCTGGATATCTATTGGCAGAGGTTAACTTCACAAACCCCACCAAACACTCAATGGAGCGATACAAAAATTGGCCAAGGCCAGTTACAAAAAAACAAGTAGACCCTTTTATTGGGGTTAATGGGGTACATAGAAAGGTTTATTCCCAATTTGCAACTAAGGCAACCCACTAATAGACTGACTCACAAAAAGCAAGAGGACCGCTAAATGGTAAGTGGTACCCCGGAAACCGAACAGGCTTTAGAAGCCGAATGAAGCTCTCTGTGCCCAACCAGTGTTGGGTAACAACCTGACTTCTCCAAAGAGTTCGGTAGTCCCAAAGACGATCGCATTGAGGTAGGTGGGGGCGGGTACTCTCCCGGAGTCTCAAGGTGAGGAGCAGCACCGATCTTTACTTCCTACTCCCAGAAGGAAACTTATCCCCCATAGTCCACTAGAGAAAGAGTGTCTCGCAATAAAGTGGGCAGTAGAGTACGCTCAAATATATCTCTGGGGTGGGGAGAAACAGTTACCGGTGGTCCGTTGGTCCCAGATCATGCACCCCTCCCTGCGTATGATGTGTCAAAACAGGAAAAGAATGCTAGAGAGTGACGAGGTGGGATTCCATAAGACCTCAACCCTTTAAATTTTCTGTGGGAACACAGGTGTCAAGGCACAAACATGGCAATGCTGAGGGTGTGCTTTCAAGGATGCACTCCCTAAAATACCATGGTCGATCATCCCTCGAAGGTCCGTGAGCTGGGGGGGGCAGGAGGTATGTGACAGAAACCAGGGATGTGTCCGGTAATAAGTTCCCAGTATATACGGCTCCCAGGATAACTAGACAGTTCTATCTGTTTTGGCCTGGAGTGCAGCCTTATAATCATACACTCCATCCCACAGTTTGGCAAGCGCGGTGGAACTGAGGGATGAGAGATCCAGACCAGAGTTGTCTGCTGCTGATTTGCGTGCCTGTCATGCTAATTAGGAATCAGGTATGCAAAGACTGATTTCCTGTTTGCTCTGGTCCTCCCCAAGAGCAGGAGGCTGGAAGGCGCTGAACTACAGAGGGGAGAAGCCTCTTCCCCAAACAGGTTCACATCTTTCTGTTCATTTGTGTAAGACGCCATAAAGTACCTTGTTTTGTTGTTGGGGAGTGGACGAAAAGCCACTTCCAACCCCTGAGTCAGGGATATCTAAGTTTAATTATCGTCAGGTGAGCAGATTTTTTTTTGGTATCTGTTTTCTGTTGTTTATGTCACTGTGGCTAGTTCTACGTGCTGGGACTGATATAACCAGGCATAGCCTGTTTAAAGGAACAGTACGTGACGCCTCATCATTTAACCTACCCTAAAAGACCGTGTTCTAAACAGTCCCGGACAAACGACGGAGCCCCGGAGTAAGCCGTTTGTCACACTGTATACATTGTGATAGTAGTTTCTCGCTGCGCCCATGTTTTTTTCTGTGGAAGCAGCTACAGCAGCAGATCAGGGGGTGTAACCAGGGATCCAGCAGCTGCATTTGCATTGGGCGTCAGTGTCACAGGAGACCAGGACTTTTAACCAATTTATACGGGGATGATTCACTAGGCAAAACACAGTAATGGAATAAAATGAGGTTTATTCGGATACACACAATGAAATACAAGGATACAGGAAATGTACACACTTACTGGGGCAGTGGGGGTCAAATCTGGGCTAAAAATAGGTGCAGGACGCCTGATTCGGAAGGCTTACCCTGACAGGGATCTACACCTGGGCTTCCTGGTCCTCTTTTCGGCTAAAGATCCTAGCCGCGACCGCCAAAACAAGAACTTGGACTTCGCGTCTGACTTAGTCTCTGCGGGGCAGACTTTCCTAGCTTCAAGACGAAGCCGGTTGCTCTGTTATTTGGAACAGAGCAACTTTGAAAAGCCCGCCCTCATGTCATCGACACAAGCCACAAGATGGTCTGGTTCTCTGATTGAGGCATCTCCTTACATACCTTCTGCTGTTCTACGTTCAGCATGGAGGTAGGTGGAGCGATCAATCAGAGCATGGAAATTCTCCCCGCCAGCCAATAGGAAAAGGGGCTTGTCTTTTGGCTGACGTCAGAGGAGGGGGCATGCCAAGCTGGCTCGGGATGCCCTGTGGGCGGGACATACGAATTGACCAATGGGAAAGCGCAGACATTCTGCCGCTTCCCCCAGTCAACCCATTGCCACCTACTGGGCAGGCTCCACTAAGTCAGAGAGTGTCAGACACACACACAGTGTCACACACATACACACAAATGTCCTCGGGCACCAATAACAACTTCAGTGAGGACCCACCCCTCCCCCCAACAGCCAGGATACCAGCCACCTCCGTCCAGTCTCCGGCTCCCACGTCAGAAGGGCGCTCTCATGTCCGGGCGCTCTGTCGGTCGGTCCCGGAGTGGGGGGGCGGAGCATGCAGCGCAGGCCGCCGAGCACACGGTGACCCAGAGCGGGCGCGAGCCGGCGTCGGGAGGACGCTGCCGGGTGCACGGCGACCCGAAGCAGGCACACGGCGACCCGGAGAGCACGAGCCGGCGTCGGGAGGACGCTGAGGCGCCCGATGAGCGGGAGCAGCCGCAGCGTGTACACACCGCCAGGCCACTGGACGACGGAGCACAGTGCAATGCGCATGTTGGACGGTGGCGGGACCGGGGAAAAGGGGTGGGGGATGGGCCGGGGGGGACTGACAAAGGGGGCAGTGGGGTGGGGGTGAGGTGACACCGGGGTGCATGGGTGTGTGTGCTACCAGGGGGGGGCAGGTGGAGGTGATACCGGGGGCAGGGGGGACTCAAGCGGGAGACAGGGACACAGAAAGGGAGAGGGACACGGGGGAGAAGGACACAGAGGACACGGGGGAGAAGGACACAGAGGACACGGGGGAGAGGGACACTGAGGACATGGGGGTAGAGGGACACAGAGGACACGGGGCGAAGAGGAGAACGGGGGAGGCCACAGAAGCAGCAAGCCAATGAAAGGCGTGCGAGGAGGGCGGGACCGGGACCCGCAATCTGTGCTAGATGGCCAGAGTGAGGTGACAGACCGACGGACCAATCAGATTGCCCATAAGAACAGCCAACATACAAAGTTTTCAATTCTATAGATATAGATGCACAACTCATAATAAAATATGTTTTATTACATTATATCTCTTGGGGAGACCCATATCTGTGCGGGAGATGGATCTGGGATATCTGGGCTCGAAAACCAGGAGTCTGGGGGACACTGGGCATCCCCGGTGTAATTCCAGTAGCGTACCAGCAAATAATGCCTGCACACCGGGAAGAATTAGGGGACCCCGAACTCCTGCAAACAAAATTGCATTTTGACCCAAATATCCCGCATAACACTTACACACAAGACGTTTCACGTTTCTAGGGCAAAGGGATCATGTAAAGAGGAAAAGCAGGGGTCGCTTTATTTTGTACATGTATAATCCCTGGTACCTGGCTCATGGTGCTAGACAGCTGCCAGGGACAGGGAAGAGTGGGGAAAAGGGGCAGGCGCGTTGGATACGTGCATATGCTGCCATGGCGGCATTGCAAAGACGCCATGATGCTACGCAATGTTGCACGCGCGCTGATGTCACTGCGCACACGTCATATCGGTGACCAGGGGACTGCTGTTTGGAGCAATTGTGAGTGAGTAAGGAGGGTATTTAATGTGGGTTTTTAAAATTGTATTATTCAGGGGGTCATTGGTTTGTTTCATTTACCACCCAGACTTGTGACTAGTGCGGAGGAGCCTGAGTCCCTGTCAATACTTACTGGGCCACACGTGGCCTATGGTCAGACGGCAAAAGAATACGGGCACTAGTAGTATGTGATGCACTTACTATCTCGGGCACCTTTGTGGATCCATCATCATGAAGATCACTACACACAATATAACAGTAACCCCAATCCCAGTAACGCGGCGTGGGAGTGAGTCAGTGGTGCATTAGACACAGAATCCTGGTATTGTCGGTTGTGTGAAGGTGCCAGCCCCCCGATGGAGAGTCCGTTTGTGTACTAACTGTTTCAGGCCTGTGCTTCGGTACCACTGGGCTTTGTAGCCGGTGAGGATGCTCACACTCCGACGGCGCTATAACTCTCGACCACATCTAGCACTGTAAACTCTACTCCTGCTGCCACGTGTCACTTCTGCAATCCTCGACCGAACCTGATAGCACTCAGGTCTGTGCAGATCTTGAGTCCAAATTGGCCGCCCCCGTTAA